>CACRXP010000399.1:15320-35498 GCA_902702965.1 Spirometra erinaceieuropaei | reverse complement strand
TGGCCATTCCAGTCTCCCTTGTCCTTGTCGGTAATACTATTCTGCCTATATATCATGCGCCGCTGTGCGGCTGCTGGTTGGGCTCGAGAGAGAGTCCATAAGGCACAACGGAACGAGTGAGTTCCGTATGAACGATCGGTGAGCGCCCCTTAACATTATATATATATATATATATATGATAACTATGACTTTACAATCGGTCAAACACGAGAGCTCGATCACCGCAATCGTCTATGTAAGCCGTGCGGTCCTTAGCAAGTTGATGCAGGCACGACCACATTTGAGTGTATCAGTTTATATTGAGAATGGACTAAGGCGTCATCTACTGCACTCCCTACTCGTCCTCAACTGGAATACAGTGTCTGGGCAAAGTCAAGAAAACCGGAGATGGGATAGGGTGCAGGTGGCAGGCGTTGCAGAGCCCCCACTCAACTGCTTATGGTCCACACAGCAACTGGCCAGTTTTGTAACTAACAACACCACGACTGGCCAGAAATAGAGGGATGGATGGGCACGACATGTGGATTATAGATGCACATCCGAACCGTTAAAATTTTAATCAGAAAGTCCTGGCATGCTCCCCTGTACAATATATTAACCTCGGTTTAGAAAAAGTAAGAGATCTGAGTTGATAATCTGAGAAAAATGAAATGCTTACCGGATCGAGAGACTTGATCGGCTGACGCTTCGAAGACCTAGGCGGCTCTCCATTATCACAGCGTCCAGTGAGAAAATCGATCAGAATTCAGAATGGAAAGCCGGAATAATTGGCCATGGGCTGATCGATCTTCTCCTTCTTTTGCTGCCTTGGCCTACTAAATTTCGCCTGTGTGTGCTGGTGGCTTCGTGTATTGCTTGTCGTAACATCGATTTTGGTTTGGTCCGTTTGCGTCCAACGTTTGAGTGAATTGGACAGCAGGTCATGTTTGCTCGGAAGGCTTAGGCTCCGTATGATTGTCTTATGTTCTGATGGAAGCGAACAGGCGAGTTCCAGGTAGCAGTTCAGAAGGTGAAGATGCGACCACTGGAACAAGAAATAAATTTGCCTTTCGTTTCGGATTCTCACTCTAATCCATTATCAGAGACATTCACAGATAAAGGTGATGGTGGCACCAGGAGTGCAGTTTTTATAGCACGTTGCTGCCGTGGATCGTATGCGCACTGCAATTAGCAGTTCTCGCAATCACCGTTTGGGTCGTAATTGATGGCTTGTAAATCGGAGTCCGAGTCGTTAATGGCCGCGATTCCGTCATCCGTTTTGGATGCTGGTGTGACGATTGCTCGGCAAATTGGCTCACTGTCACTGCGATAATTGATCGCCCGCGCTATCCCCACGTGACTGATTCTTCTGCCCAGGGAAAATCTCGGCACGAAATAGGGTACCGGGCGGCCATTGTGCTTGCTGATGGATTGCGGACCTGAGAAACATGACTCAAGCTGCCCGCGGATGTGTCTAATGATGGATTTGATTGAGAATTCGAAACATCAGGCCAATCAATTTCTTTTTTCATTGATCGCATCTTCATCTTCTGTCTTGTCGTTTTCATGGCGTATGCTGTGACGTTGTATTTTAAATGGTGTAGTAAGAACTAAATGGCTGTTGATGGATTTGGCATCTGAGTACCATGTCTCAAGTGTGAGATGCTCTGTCCTTGAGGTGCATCAGCCTATGACGACTGCTCACCACGTTTAGAAGGAACATTTGCAGCGATGACTTTGACCAAATGAAAGCTAAACTAAACACCATTTACTGGGAATCAGCTTTTTCCGTTGACATAATCAAGGATTAGGACTGGTTAAGGGAGTTATTGCACGTTCTCCTCAGAGACAATTGCCCTATTTCACGGATTAAATTGAATAGCAGTCTCTCGTGGCTAACACATGTTTTAAAAATTGAATTGAATAAAAAGCGGAGGTTAGGGACAATATTCCTCTCGGCTACGAGCTATGTGTCAAGAAATTCATACGAAGCATAGAAGAATCTTGTTAGCAGGCTGATCCTCGGGATGCGGCGTACTTTCGAAAGAGACCTACTGAATCGAGCCGCAGAAAATTCGAAGTTATTTTATGGTTATATAAGAAGAAGCATACGAATCAGAGACCCAATCCCGTAATTGAAAACTAGTGACGACCTAGAACTGAGTGAAGACGGAGAAAAGGCAGAGCACCTTTACAATTTTTCAAGTCCATCTTCATGACGGAAAGCGCATTTCTCCCTCCCGACAGCGACAAAGGGAACGGGCCAACGACTAATCACGTCTCTTTCGCCAAAGCTGTTGATCGCAAAGAACTGTTGACGCTGAATGAGTCTAAATCACCGGACCAGGATGACATTCCACTTAATCGTTGAAGGGTCTTGCCGGAGCACTATCTATACCGCTGTCCATGCTCTTCTAAACTTCGTTCGAAGAGGGCTATTTGCCCGCCGACTGGAAATTCGCGCGGATCAGGCCAATCTATAAAGGCGGCAGCAAGGTCTTAGCAAACAAATACAGACCAATCAACGTTACTTCAATTTGCTGCAAATATATAGAAAAATAATTAAGCAAGAAGGAATGCACTTCCTAGAAGAGCATAATCTGATATGCGAAGCCCAGCACGGATTTCGTAGAGGCAGATCATGCGTGACAAATCAGCTTTATTATTTAGATCGCTGGATCCGGGCAGTCGATGGCGGCAATGCAGTGCATGCAGTCTACGTCGATTTTGGGAAAGCATTCGGCAGCGTACACATCAGCGTCTCCTGAACAAATTAAGCCGAACAGGCATAAGGGGTAATCTTATGAGGCGGATACAACGTTTATTGATCGGTCGCTATCAAATCGTCCACGTCGGTGACAGGCGGTTGACGGAGGAAGCGGTTGAAGGCGGTGTTCCACAAGGCTCCGTTCTTGGTACTTCAATATTCATTATATACGTCAACGAATGTGTCAGTGAACTAAATTGTGAGGTCGTCATGTTTGCTGATGAGGTTAAACCTTGGAGCGCCATCCGAAATGAATTTCAAAAAGAGCGCTTCCAAGCAGACCTGACCTTACTCAAGAAATGGTCATAGGACTGGCTTTTGCTGTTTAATGCGACTAAGTGCAATGATTTGCGAGTCGGCAGGACAGGATCTCTGAGCCGGAGGGACAATCATCTAAATGGCATGTAATTTTAGGAGGTAGACACCCAAAAATGCTTCGGCGTATGGGTAACGGTTTCTCTTATACCGTCGCTCCCCTGCTCCTAGGTAACCAAGTCCGCAATGTCAGTCCTTTGTCGTGTCAAGATAGCTTTCTCTAACTTTAATGAGGACTGTTTCGGTAAAGTCTTCCGGACTTTTGTATCTCCACAGCTAGAGTTTGCTATTCAGACGTGGAAACCCTGGACCCCTTAAGATCTCAGCATCCTTGAGAAAGTCCAAAGCCGGGCAACCAAACTCGTAAGTGGACACGATTCACTACCCCATGAAACACGGCTGTCCAATCTCGGCCTTTTTCCACTAAGTTACAGACAGCTAAGAAGCCACCTTGTATCAACATTCCCTAAAATGCGCGGCCAGGACAGTGTCTTGTACCTGCTGATTTCTTTGAGTTAGCGACCAAAGTGAATCTCCAAGGTCATCCACTTAAACTACGTGTGACTGGCGCCAAGCTGGACATTCAGAAGTTCTTCTTTTCAAACAGAGTAATCGAGGCTTGGAATGCTCTGCCTACAGATGTTGTCATGTCCACCTCCGTTGAGGCTTTTAAGCGCAAGTTGGACAAGTGTACCACCAAACGTCATGATGCCACCTGACCGGCGTCGTCTAGCATTTCGTTCGAACAGTTTATTATTGTTGTTATATTAATGTATGTATTTCAGTAAAGTTTGTTTTTTTATTTTTGTTCCATGTCTGTTAAATGTGTGTTGGCATTTAATTCGTCTCCCTCAGAAACTGAGATAGCACCAACTAGCCATAGACGGACTACTGTACATCAAATTTACTGACGTTAATTTTTTTAACTCTTGGAATAATTCGTTTAGCTGTCTGGTCTCGAAAACTTTGCCACTCTGAATAAACTATGTAGCTGTGTGATGTTTCTATGTCCAAATTTTTGATATAGTTCGCTTACTTGCAACAAGTAGGGAGTTCAAAGGTTCAACATCTATATTTCTCTCAAAAAATGAACTGAATTAATAATATAATTTGGCTGAGTATTCTTTAAGTAATTTTTGAAGCATCCTGATGCCAAAATCCTTACTGCTATATGTGAGTGTTAACCCATTAAAATAACGCCCTTCCAGTATTGCGGGCACATATGTAAGAAAGACAAAACACGTTTCAAATGAACCACTGAGCACTACAAGTATTAACAAAACAGACATGTATCCGGAGAAAAAATCTGTTCATGTGAGGAGGGACTTCCAAATATTATCTTCCCAACTTTAATTCTCAGGCGGAATTGGCAAAGTTGCATGTTTCGAAATGTCATCTGTCATTTTGTACACCTCCCAATGCGGGGCTGTAGACAGCAAAACATATCCATTGGTTTTAAAAACTACAATCAATACAAAATTACGGACAAGGTTCGGAACACTTAAATGTCCATGCCTAGCTTATTAACCCTCAAATGACGGACACACCCAATCCCAGGCTTAACAACCTCCGTGCGCTTGACCTCTCAACCTGTCAATTTGAAGTCCATAGTCCTAAATACTACATTTTTATAGCTATACTGCGCGATTTTTTTCTACGTGCATAAGATACGTTCTGCTTGTGCATGCGGAAAACAAGTTATTCAGTTGTCCCGTATCGCGAAATTAAAAATATCTATCTGTGTCATACTAACTGAAGTATTTGTGGCCCGCATGTGCTTCGGACAAATGAAAAAGGCATATTGCAATCTGCGGTGATCACTTCCCAACACTCACTGTATATCAAAATCTGACACAACATCCATGATTGACCCACCTGGCCGCCTTTCATTGAAAATCCGTTCGTTACCAACCATCACTATCAAAGGATGTTGACTTGGTTTCATATGCAACCACATCCACAATCAGGCTAGTACATTTACATGCAAAATGATCAGGCTAATTGTCGACAGGTTATAAATGCGTCTCGGGTTAATCGGACACCAAGTTCCCACGCCACCTGCATGAAGGAGTCAGCGTGCTGAAAACGGTGAAGTTGGGGTGGGAGGAGGGAGGGGAAAGTAGAGGGGTTAAATTGTAAGCGCTGTGAGTGCGTGTGACTGCTCTCCGTGCGTCGGGACGGCGTGCGATCACCGTCTGGAGTCGGCCCGGGCGGGCATACTGCTTGTATCAGCGTCTTCTGACAATAGAGTTCTGGGTTCGCCAGCCGAATGGCCACTGTTTCGGCTGTGGCCAGCACCCGTTTGCGCAGGCCAATTGACTCTTCAATTGTAATATGGAAATCTTCGCAGAACAACTTTCCTGATTGACTCACCTGGCTGCTTTTCATTGGAAATCCGTTCGCTCTCAATCTTCCCTATTATACGATTTTTACTTGGTTTCATATGCAACAATAATCGGATACTGTGCTGTGCAAATGCGAGCTCCTTCAGTAACGTAGGCGGTATGCCGTCTGGACCTGGTGATTTCGACTCATTTAGCGTCATTAGCTCTTTGCGAACCGTCGCTTCATCAAAAGATACAGACTCAATTTTTGGGCTCCCATCGAATTCGTAGTCGGGAGGAGTAAATGGACTTTCACTAGTAAAGATGGATTTGAAAAATTGTGAAAAGTGCTCAGCTTTTTCTGTACCCTCACTGATCTCTACGTCTCCGCTTGTATTCAGGAGGGGGATTGGATCTCTGTTTCGTGTGCTGCTTCTTATGTAGCTGTAGAATAATTTTGGATTTTCCATAGCACGATTCAATAGGTCTTTTTCAAAATTTTGCCGTGTCCTGAGGGTCAGTCGCTTGACGAAGTTCCTCTGTATTTTGTTAGCGTTTATGGATGCAGGAGTCCCATCAGTAAGAGATTTCTGCCACAATCTCCGTTTTTTATTTATTTCCTTTTTTAACGCCTGGGTCAGCCACCGGGGTCGTTTGTTTAGCCCCTTCCGTGAAAGCGGGCAGTGGTTTGTCAAGAGAACATGCAATAATCCACTGAACCATTTCCAATCCTCCTCTATATTTCCGGAAAACGCTGATTCCCAGTCCGTATTGTTGATTTCGGCCTTCATTTGATCGAATTCCCCACGCCAAATATTTCTTCTAATTTTGGTGGGCTGTTCAGGCACGGAAAAGATTGAATAGTCCCATTGAAGTACAACGTTATCGCTTCGACCTAAGGGAGGCAGACATTGTACCTCATCTATGCTGTCCATCGATTTCGTGAGCACCAGGTATAAGCAGTTTGACTGCTGCCCCTCACGGGCCCTCGTGGGAAATAGGACGTGCTGTGCGAGAAATGACCTGAGTGCCATGTTCAAGAAACGTCGGTCGAAAGCTAGTTCTGGGCCGCGCGCGTATAGTGAACTCCAATCAATGAGCGGTGCATTGAAGTCGCCCATGATTAGGACGTCAGGCCGGAGAGCAAATCGTCCTAGCTCCTCTAACAGACGAGCGTCAGCCTCGGAGTCACTCCTCGGTGGTCGATAGACGGTCAGAACTTCAAGGCTATGTGATCCTGGAACCCTTATAGTGAGCCAGATAGTCTCGTCGCTGCATGCAAACTGTTCTGTTTTTTTCTGACACAAGCAGGCCGTGTTTTACGTGCGTGACGACTCCTCCTCCCTGACGCTCTCTCCTGTCTCTTCGAAAAAACTGAAATCCTGGTAGCATTAATTCGCGGTCATCCACGTTTTCAGACAGCCAGGATTCTGTCAAAGAGACAATGTCAGGGGAAAGGTCACAGATGTAGATCTTCAGTTCGTCTAATTTGGGCAATATACTCTGCACGTTGGTGTAAAAAATATGTTAGTTTCAGAGTTTTGGGACGTTTGATTATAATGCCGCTTGTGATCCCATTTAAGGAAGCTACTGTGCTCTCATCCGGATCGGTTCGGTCCAACGGATTAGGGGAGGGCGTTGCACTATCTGGTTGTTGTAGATCACAAGTTCCGTCTCGCCATTCTGCAACCTTGTTCTCAGTTCCAGAACTAATTATCGACGTTTTATTCTCTCTGCCAAGTTTCACAGAATTGCCCTTCGTACATCAGGCTGCACTGAACGTAGTTCACTAATAGTGGCATAACAGATGTTTAGATATACTGAGGTCCATAAGGGTGTCGCTCAGCCATGTGTATAGCGTGGACCGCCACACTTCAGAGGCAGGCAACCAGTATGTCGTTGACTGGAAGGTACAACCTACGCACACACTCCTCACATGCATGAGACTACCTAGGGTCGCTTGAAGAAGGAGCCGCGACATTCCAGCTCCTAACCTAACAGTTAACCCCACCAAACACATACGCAGTGAGCTGGGCTGACTGCATGGACTGATTTGAAGCGCCATTCGTCAGCCTTCCAAGCCATGGCACTTGGCAAACCGTGGTAGTCCCAGACTCGGATGGCGTGCAACGGAGGAGTTGCGTGACAATCGGGCCCTTGCGGTGGGTGACGTTTTGTGCGTCAGAGGTGCTGGTGGGGGGTACGTGTGATGGTAGCCGACTGTTGTCTAAAATAGGCGTTCATGAAGGCTCATGCAACCTTATCGAAATATGGTAGATGTGGTGCTTTAGTAATCTCTGGTGCGTAGGCGAGATGTGCCAGTCACATCCATAATGCTGTTAATTCCGCTCTCGTGGATACACGTGCGACCTTTTAGGCCCACACGATGAGTGAAGGCGTAGAGGCAGTGTAGAAACTGGAGGTGGATGCGACGAGTGTAAGATAGTGCCCCGGGCGATGGTTCCTCAGTCTCTGTGTAATGGATTTGCAAATAACAGATCAGACTGTCATGCGAGGTGAATGTGCGATCGCAATTTGGGCAGAAATGGACCTAGTCCACGTCGCTGGTATTGGCGGGGTGAAGTATGATGTTGCGTCGGGAGAGTTGGATGGGACATTGCGTGCGTAGGTTGGGGACTGCTTTGCCAGCCACTATGTGTTCGAGTCGCAAGTGACCGAGCGGACCGATATGCGATGCGAATGTACGGAAACATAGTGGTGGGAGTGCCGATTTTGCTAGACATGATGGCTACTCAATGAGGGCTGCTAGTGTCGAGATCTTGTGGATACACATGCGACCTTTTAGGCCCATACGGTAAGTCGTGGCATAAGGACAGTGTGAAAAGTAGAGGCGGGTGCGTCGAGCGTAAGATAGTGCCCCAGGCACCGGTTCGTCAGTCGTAATTGACCAACGAAACGATGTGAGGGGTGAATGTGCGACCGTAAGTTGGGCAGACACGGATCTATTACACATCGCTAGTGTAGGTATTGGTGAACTAGATGTTTGTCTGTGCGTCAGTATTAGATGTAGTTGAATGGGTGCTGGGGCGTCGCAGAACTTAAAAAGACAAATATAAAAACCCAAAGTGCATCTGAATACAAATATTCGCGCATTCTAATCTACCCGATTTATTTGAATTTTCAAGTGCATAACTTGCAGCGGAAAAGGTCACATAAATTATTATTTTTGCAGGCAACCGAAAAGAAATTGTTCGGCGTGGCCGAAATAGCTTACTTACAAAGATAGGAAAGGAAGAAGGGACAGTCAGCGGCAACTGGACTCTGAAATTTTCACTAAAGTCTTCCAAGCTACCTAAGTCAAATAAGTAGCCACTTGAGTTTCTGCAGGGAACGCGCAAAAGGAAAGCCGGGCACGCACGAATAAGATGAACACCCAGAGTGTTGTCATGCAATCACGGGATGTTGGGCAAACGCATGTCTGTAGGGAGTGCAGAAAACCGGTTGCAGTCATAATGAATGGCTGCAAATATTGAAATAGTAATATTATGTGGGGTAGCGCATGGTTAATAATCACAGAGTTTGTTGGGGGAATCAGAAATG
Source organism: Spirometra erinaceieuropaei (assembly GCA_902702965.1). Taxonomy (NCBI): domain Eukaryota; kingdom Metazoa; phylum Platyhelminthes; class Cestoda; order Diphyllobothriidea; family Diphyllobothriidae; genus Spirometra; species Spirometra erinaceieuropaei. Next base: position 26,552 of record CACRXP010000399.1, on the reverse strand, counting down.
CTAGGGATGTTTTCAGTTATGTCAGTCACATTTTCGGCCTCATTGCTTGGTGATTGATTGCTTTCTTTGTGCAAATCATTACGATGTGAAAAAGTGCCTTGTGGCTTTCTTGCTTTAGCATTTATTCCGTTTCTTGATTTGCACGATGACAGGATGGCGCCATCGCCTTTTCGTCGTAAACAACCTTTGATTGCATTGAAATTTTCTAACCGGTTTAGTCAGGCCTGTGTGAGATATTGGTGCACTTTAGAGGACGCATTCACACCAGACTGCAACCGCTGCCTATTAAAAGCGCTAATCCGTGCTGTTCTTTTTAAATAACCAGCAATTTGGTTAGCTAATTCCCAAGGCCCGCGTGAATAGAAGAATACTTTTCGATTGCAACGTGGTCTGTTTAGTGAAATTCTAGAAAAAATTGCACTCTCCTATCAGAGGAAAGCATGCTAGGGCAAATACTATAATGATAACTTACAACATCCCTTAGCTACGATTGGGTAATATTGCAACTGTTTCATAATTGGTGTGGTGTGGATTATGGTATTTCGAAAAGTAATGCCAAGAAAAATTGAGCGGGAATTCTCACAAGCGTCTTGCGAGAAATTACAGGATGCCTTATTTCCCTTAGTATTTGGCGCCAATTACATTACAGTTAGTATATTCAAGGTTAATATCCAATGCAAATGAGGCCCAATTTTAAACGGTACACGCAATATTATGTGTCCGAGTAATAAACGTCACACAGTATATTGTTGTTAAGCTAGCAGGAATGAATCCCGAGAGCACTTAGATGTGAAAGATTAAAAAATTTGAAACAACCATCGTCCGCATTGACGGTGAAGTTTGCCAATCAGCGACTTGGTTGAACAGACCTGCTCTGTCAAGTAATACGGTATTTTTCATGCAAATATATTTGCAGTCTTTGATTTAATGTCTTTGTGGAGTCTTCTATAGCCCATTAGACAGCCAAGTCTAAACACTCAGTGCACCACCGTGTTGTAAATTTTAAAATGCACGCACCAACAGTAGTCATTTCGCATTCTCATTACTCGGATTTTCTTTTCATCAAAGCTTTCCTCAAACAGGTGGGTTACCTTTGTAACGATCAACAAATTCACTTTATCACCCGGGGCATGTTCTTCCGTCCGAACACCCTGACTGTTTTTTGTTCTTCAGACAAGGCCGCCAGTGATTAAAACCTGGGGAACTTTGTCACACGCAATTTTTCTTACAGATAAATTACAAATTTACATGAGAAACAGTGTAATAATGATGTCTGAATGTAGAAATCGCTTTATGCCTCACTGATTCAATTCCTATAATAAAATATATTTAGCAATATAGCCAAGTGACCGAACGACATATTGGTTATACAATTTCTGTCTATCCAGTTGTCTAAAGTTTTATCAGAAATCGAGAAATTCGGTAGTGTGTATAATTACCACGCAAGTTTTGCGAAGAGTTCAGTCTCATAATTAAGGCTTTGCAGTATTACGCAGATAGAAGTATTTGAAAATAATTAGCTGGTTAGAAAGATCATGTTATCGATGAGGGATGCTCCAATGCCCACAAAAATTAGGGCGTCTTACAAATTCTAAAATATCGGTAAGCCTTCATGGAGCAGTCTTCCATTTTCTCCGACATAGATGCTTTGTCCGAAACTGCACCCGATCCGGCAACTCTGGCATTCCTTGATGCCCCCGTCTGTCGCAAACATTGGGTGGCCTAAAGACAAACTTTGTTGAGGAAAGCGGCCACCAGTACGCAAATACTCTATTTCACCAGCAAGCATGGTAATCAGTCACAGACGCAGTTGCGCAAGAACGCTGTATGGACGCATTGCAGTGAACCGGAAGACTAGGTTGCCGAATCCCCATATCTTTGACGAGTTTTCACTAGAAAAGGTTACCCGCGCAACTTCGTCAATCGGTGCATGTGCAAAGGAGACGATCGAAAAAATGGTGCTGACCGCAAATTCTGGCGAGAGATCGCGTACATAAAGAACGTCTCCGAGGTCGTTACTCGCCTTCTGGCACCACTTGGGATTGGACTTGCACACAGACGGAGGCCATCATAAGGTATTAATTAATCAGACCAAAAGACCCACTCCCATGGCAAAAACATCTGGACTGGTTTGCCGGATCGGGCGCAGTTGCGGACAAAGCAACTACGTTGGAGAAACTGGAAGACTGCTCCGGACACGAATTGCCAAACGAGCGTCAGCGGTGCGGATAAATGACGCCAACTCTCAGGTCGCCGCCTATTCGACGAGACCCGTCTACGCATTCTAGTTCGATGAGGCCTAAATTCTCGCTAGAGGGTATAAACACGTGAGCCGCGAGTAAACGGAGTCTTGGTTCACGGGACCTCACCGTATCAACAAGTGCAATAACGTCCGCACTCCATATCTCGGGGGTAGGCATAGGCGGGTCAAAGTAATTAACCACTTGGAGGCGCGCAATTCGAACGATAAGATTTCAACAATTACCAACTTGCATGCCAGCCATCAAGCCATTAACGCACCAGCGGTCAACAATTCTTGCTGAAAGGGGCGCGATTAATTGCTATAGGCATTCGGCGGCACAGCAACATGTGAATTACACGGACTCCTAATATTGCATTTATGGTTTAAAATAGAGTCTTCTCTTTCATTTATTACCACCCTTGAAAACACCGAAATGTAATGAACAGGTGTCACCGAATAAGAGGAATAATGCAGGCTTTGTTTCCTGTAATTTGGTCAAAACCATTTAAGAATTTCCAGCCCCTTTTTATTCGATGGAAATGATTTTGCTAAATACCAACATCCACACCACGCCAATCATGAAACTGTGGCAATACCATCCCCTTCGAGCCAAGCATTGATGTGAAGCCTCATTCTAAAATAAACACAGGAAAGTACGTGAGACAGATGGATTGCAAATGTGACTGTAAAGAAATCCTTGTATTCAACTTGATCTTCAGCAAATCGTTAGCGAGCGACAACTGCGATGTTATAAAATAAAAACCTAGTTACGCAGATAAAAGCCGTATGGAACTAATATTCTCACTGCTGACTAAGGCATTCTCTAAGAATCTCGATTAAGCGGTTTAGCGAGAAGAACGGGAGATCGCTACCCGTTGTGATACGTGCCTGAAAATTGGGCCTTAATTGACGACTATGCATTTAAGCAGACCTATCACTGCGCGATATTGATATTCTCATTTAATCGTGGGAGGCTTTCCTATTAGAAATTCCCTCTTGCCGAAAAACGACAATTTTTCTGGAAACCTACAGTGCATTTGAAACATCACCTGCTAGGCATCCCTCCAAACACGTCTTCACACTTCTGAATGGCGTTTCGTTTGACTTGGTGAAGTATGTCCCTTCCTGACAGTCATCTCTTTCGTTGCAGGTATATGCTGTGTGCTCTTTCTTCTTTTCAACTGGAATAAAACCACGAAATATGTCAACGAGTGGAGAAAACTGAAGCAAAATCATAATTGACAGAGCAAAAGAATTCAGCAAAAATATGCCGGTAACATGGTAGCTTACGATCAGTCCAACCACTGCACTGGGGAACGCACTTTTTGTAAGCAGTAAAGTTCTTCTTCTTGATCTTGAGGCATTTCTGCTTTTTCTCGTTGCACACTTTAAAGAACTTCGCGGAGGTGTTTTCCGCTAAAAATGCATTATCACTGCCAGGTTAGTCAGAATAGCTTGCTTTTCACAAAGCCCATTTCTGCCTCAAATTTCTCCTTTCACCAATGTCTAATATGAAAAACGTTTATGAAATCGTAAAAAAGCAATGAGTGTCGCAAAGCAGCTTACCCTGTCCTACCAGCTGACACGTCAGAACACACATTACGTGCCTCTCAAAGATTCGATCGTGGCCTCTTCTTCCATAGACATCATACGCACTGCACGGCTGGTCAGACGCTGTGCAGTAGAAGGCCGTCGTTTTCTCAGTTATGCCCTCTTGAGACAAAGAAAGAAGTTGCTTATTAACCTCCATATTCTACATGAGCAGGAGAAAGCGAACACGCAAAACGTTTGCAGTTATAATGGACAAAGTGGAGAAGTCCATAAAATTATGCACAGACCTCGTTGATGTGCGCATATATTGCGACAGCTTGCATCTTTATCTTGATCTCCTGTACTGTAGGGCAGATTGGTGCAGTCTGTGTGATCACCTTTGCATATTTCTTGTGTGCCTTCTGAATATAAAAGAAACGAATACGTAAGTGAGTGCGCGCTTTGACAAAGTAACATATACTTTTACTTACATTGTCGATTTATTTACAGATGTCAAAATGGGGTATTATGCCTTACAAATGGTTAAGACAAGAGCACATGCCTTGTTCGCTGGATGATATATACCCGCTTAATAAAATAAAACAGCCTATTAACCAAGCAAAGTGACTTTATATAAATTGCTTGTAATTGTTTTAAACGACCAAACGCACCAGAGACGACGACCATGGAAATAAACGCAGCCTGAATTAGCATCGACGAAGCAAATCTCATCGTGTCCAACCGATGTCACTGTAGGAGCTATAGTTTGACAATTTCGCATAGCATATACGCCTATATTTATACCGTTTGCTGTCCACCTTGCTGCCATGTCATTGGTTACGGCAAAAAGTTGAGTGACAACTGTTTGCTTCCGCGGTCGTCTGTATGCAATTTTATGGAAGACGCTTAAGTAATACAAACCAGGGAAAGATTTTGAATGACAGACACTAAGTCATGAACTCACCCTGGGCCTCATTTCGAGATCTATATGCTGAAACTTATTTTCAATATCCCTTCGTAGCTGATGCATTTTTCATTCCGCAGGGAAAAAATCCGTCGAAGACAATGTTATAAGTTTGAATCGTGTGGTCCGTCTCCATATGTCTAGCTATCTAAATGGCCGCAGGGTGTTTCCCATTACCTGAACTTCGAAGTTCTGTTCCCCGTGACGTGTGGCATACCGGATGGTCAGATGTTACTCATTTCAAAGCACAATTGCCTTCAGTTTGACAGATTGCACGCTCAGCAAAAACTAAACTGATGCCTTTTTATTGAAAAAAGCTTCCGATTAAGAAAACACTACTCGAAAATCCTTCGAATATCCAGGAACGTTAAGTTTTTCGATATAACACTTATTTGTCCTCGACATGACCACTTGCCTTAAAAGTCCATTTGATCTTTTACATTCCCTGTTTACTGAAAACGCCGCTCTGATGGATCTGCTATAGATCTCCACAGGCCTTTTGATTTTACTGCAATCATTGCTTGTTTTGTCCTGTGGGATGATTCTACTTAGGTTTTGTAATGCCCCTTTGCATTTCAGACTGGGCCGAACATTCGGAATATCACAGTAACATTGTGTAAACCCAATCGTGCTTCGAGTGGGAGAATTTATGTATACATTTAGTGATTATGTGGCGATAGATCATTGCGTAACACCGCAGACTCCGTTTGGGAGGCGTCTCCTGTCCACTCATTCATATTGCATGAGCGTTAGTCATTTATACATCATAAACGTAAACAGCCGAAGAAATAACAGTGCGCGATCGAGTTCATGTAATGTTGGCAGACATTCCAAACATGAATATTAGCTTTTTTCGGACAAAACAGTGTAAACAACATTTGTCTCCTACCAATAAGTAAGATGAAGGATATTTTTTGTATAATTTCCATAAAATATATTTTATCAGACAATCGAAAAACGTAATAATGCAGACTATGTAGGTAATGAATGTTTAGCGTGTGTGGTTTCTATAGGTCAAAAATTAGTGTATTTTAAAAGCCGACATTCTATAAAGTCCGAATTACTCCAGGGGCATGCCGCACGATAATTACTGTTACAACCCCACCTAAGTAATCTTTCCAAGTCAAAAACGCATTTCAGAATATCGGGTAACATTTCATGAGATTCGTCACACACGTCCAACTGTTTGCAAAAAACGGTGTTTTTTAATAATTATAGATCCCAGAAACACTTTGCATTATGCCTGCCCAGCTTTGTTGATTGTCTCTGAAGTACTCAAATCTCGGTGGTAATTATTTCGCCAGTTGATGGCAGGATTTATTTGCGCTACGAATCGATTACGATGCTCATAGAATAAATCTAGATTTGGCGGATACGTCTTTAAATCTGCGAATTCAGTGTTCCCATTTGGGCACTAGCAACGGTAGGTTGGAATCGATGGTATTCAATTTTCCGTTCATCCAGATTGGCTTAATGCCAATTCCGTTGTTATGACGATGATCATCGTTGTCTCCTTCAAATTCCTTAAATGATGCACATTGTTGGCATACTTTCAAACTTTTGCCGCCAGCACCGTACCCTGTAATCCAGGCTAATTGTCCGGAGACCTACGCTCTGTGGTCGTTGGACCATCGTTGCCGAGCATGTTCTTTAAGTACACGTTGTGGGACAGGGAAATGAATTACGCGTGAATTGGTTTATACTGGTTTAAGACTTGGATATCGTCAGATCGTTGTTAAACATTACCCTTTTCATTTAAGAAGGGTTTATGAACCCCCACTCACAGTTTACACGAGTGCTACTCAGTTATGTATGCCAACCTTAACCCAAAAGCACCGACTCCTAATCGGGTCCCATTTGTCTTTCTTGATAACCCTTTTGAATATCAAATTTTTCAAAATGCGTTCGGTTTGATAACGATTAACTATGACCGCATTATGTTCTGCATAGTTCTCTTCACAGTATCAGCTCAGAATTAGCGAGTGTCTTATTTTGATATAATTCCGGAGCCTAAATTGTGCAACAGAGTACACGTAGACGTACACCCGACATTGTCACGTCACCGATATTAAAATTAGAATGTGCTATGATACTATTATGAAGGTCGTACAATACGGAAGGATATCACGGATCCGTCAAAAATTCGAGAAATATCACGATTCGGTTCAAGAAATATTATTTTTGCACTGAAGGTAGAAGTTAACGAAAAACACATTAATGAAGACACCTAGACGGCTGTGGATCCGCAATTGACGTCATTAATCTTAGGCATATTTATTAAGACGACAAATTTGTAATTTTCTCGTAACTTAGTTATGTGCCATAAGTTCCCACTGAGCAGTTCTGCATACGATTCGAAAGTACCTGCTTCTCTCTTCAATTGACGAAATGCGTAACGTCAATATGCGTATGCTTACTCACATTTGATCATTAGAGTCACAGGTTTGGTCTAATATTATTGTTTCTGAGTGCCAGCATCCCCGTACGTCCCTATTCGAGACGAGGTAATCATTGCCAGCAACTGGCGGTGTACGTTTGCTCAGTTGCGCTCTGTGACCATATTTTAATTTTTCAAATTTAGTGGCTAAGCAAGTTTGGACTCTGATCACCTCTCAAAGAAATGATGTGAGGTCGTTTAGAATCCTGTCATCCGGCCCACCATTGCGACTTCCACCGATTTCCGCAAATACTCGCTTTTGCCTTTTACATCCTCTGACTGGACTGAACAACAAGTTATATCGTAATGCTCACTTAGCTAGGAATTCGTTCCAAAGTCTATGATTGAATTCATGGAAAAGAAGTCTTTGAACGTCCAATGATTGCTCAGTCAAATGTTTCTTTCTACGTTGCATTGTACTCTAACTAGAGGCAACGTCTGAACAAGCCTGGGCAGACGCTTTTCCAAACTGTGCTCCCCATTACCTGTCGCCAGCATATGATAGTGTGCGCGTGTATATAGCAACCCTTAAAGGGGCAATTTACACTTTTCTAGGTGGACTGCATGATATTTATTGTAATACAAATCCATAAAATAAGTCTGACTAACGACACTAATGAAATTACCACATGACGTCAGTCGTCGTCGAAATTGCGACCGAATCGTTTAATGGCCCTTTACCGTGTGCATTGTTGTTTCAAAAGTTGATGACTGATGACTCGAGGACAATGGTTTGTCATTTAGCGCAGACGAAGAGGTGTCCGGCCAGTCGACAGCGAAGTTTATTTTTCTAATGTCTGGCAGGCGGGGCCTCGGACAAGTTCTGGCTGATCCGGGTTCTGAAGTCCTATGCGTTATTTTTGACGGTGAGAAACATGAATGGAATATCAATAGGTTCAACGGTTTCAGGACTCATAACCAAGGAACTCCTAAGCTGTTAAAGCCGCTAATCTTCAGACACGACAGACCGAAGTCCTAGGGTACGTATCTGGAAGATACATTTGTCGATATCAGACATTTCCGTGTGTTAACGCTCAAAGCACGTTTAAATAGCGACTCCAAATTCATCTTTATACTGTAAAAGTGGCCTAAAAAACCAGCCGGCCTTCCCTGACTTCCCACTCTGCGCCAAAGTTTGTGGCGGCGTAAAGGCCGAAGCGTTCTGCAAGGCGATAACGACCGAGGTTGTACCAAACTTCAACAGCAACCGCTTAACAAGCAATAAACCTAGTCACCTAACAGTGCTATATCGGCATGTTGAGGCACATCAGGGTAAACTGGACAATAAGTTTGCCGAATTTTGAAATCATCCGTGCGTGTCCACAGAAAAGTGCTTATTAATGCAATTTCGTCAATCGGTACGTACAGACACGAGATCGCGCCGACAATTTGAAGGGGCAAAAACAATGTTCAGGGTATGCAGCAGTTTTTTTTAATTTCAGTTCAGGGTAATGAGTTATCCTAATATGGGTTGAACATGAGCATGAGCAATGTGTGAGGAAGCCTGCTCATCATCGCAGGAAAATGAATCTATAGCAGTGAGGCTATCAGATTAGATACAGTTTGATTTCCGTCAAGAAGGTAGAAAAATAGTCCTACCTGCCTAAGGATTGAAATTCTGCATGACTGGACATGGCATTTTATTTGAACCTTTACGAACATTTGCGTTTTCTATCAAATGGGCACATTTTCGACAAAATGTCAATCAGAGTGCTTGCCTAGAACTCAGGGCGTAAATTTTTGCTGAGGAAGTTTTAACCTTGACGGACAGGCGTCCCAGAAGTTGTATCGCCTAGTTTTTACAAACCCACTGATTTCCACCGTAAAATAGACCTATAGGGAATGCAAATGCGTGAGCACTGTCCATTCCACTTGCCCTTCTGTTCGCAATAATATTTCTCTACTACTGATATATTTGGTCTGCCTCAACTAGCAAAAATAATGTGCGCTGAAACTACCATCATGCTCTGCTTCTGAACATCACCATTTAGAGCAATTTTCAAATTACCTGTTTCGCCTGCTAATCTGATTAACCGCTCGTCACATAATACTCGGAATACCAACCACAAGTTTAATCGTTCTTTGGGTCGGCCAACGTGCAATAGTAAAGTCAGACTTTCCCCTTAAATTAAACTGGCGAAGTCGGCCAAGCCAATGAGAGAATGAACAGAAAATAACTGAGATCTAAGATTAAGAGCACTTTGTATGTGGACAAGACCTCTTTGTATTTTCGTCGGATGCAGAAGGTCATTTTGCTTACACAATGGAGGTGTATGAGGTTTTTTACAGGCCCCCTGCCACGAGGCAAGACGACAAATATCATCTATCGGGTTCAGTGTTATTCTTATGAAGCTAACTACGCGGAGAGATGAGCAAGCGGTTAGGAAGCCGTGTTAACGAACACATGCGGGCAGTGAGCAGAATGAACCAATTGCTTCTGGCAACGAACGCTGCGCAGAATCTGGACAAACAATTCTCTTCCAGCACGCCAAAATTCTGCCAATGAAACAGGCTCTTGTCTTTATATTTCGTCTCTATTGTGCAGAGAACGTCTTCCATTAAAGTGAACTCCGTTGAATACGCACGAAGTCAAGCATTCCACAATCTGGGATTAAACATGTACAGGTGAGAGGAAAAATGCTCGAATAAGCAGAGGCCGCCGGAAACTCTCAGTCAGGTTGAACAAAATTCATTTTGTACGGAAAATGTAACGGTCGTAAGAACCATGCTTGTCCGAGTCTCGATTGGCCCGAAACAGCCCTACAAGTGAGTGTCGGGAGAACCTTTCAGCCGCGTTGATCTTGTCGATCTGCGCTATCAGAGTAACCACCCAACAGCCCATAAAAGAAGCTGTGTTCGGACCCTTTTCCACAGGGCCTATCGTTACTGCAGTAGCGCCGATTTACTCAAAGATGAACTGGCCTACTTGCATCGCTTTTTCCGACTCAACGGATACCCGGCGAGCTTTGTGAAAAATTGTCTAAGACGTCAACAACAACCACAAAATGTCGACTCTAACGGAGACAGATTATCACGGAAATTCTATTCCCTGCCCTACATGCCGAGAATTTCCGAAGCGATCGCTCGACAATTAAATCGATTCGGCATCTCCATCGCCCACAAACCGGCGTCTTCATTGCGCACGACCTTATCCCGGGTAAAAGACCCCATACCGAAGGAGCAGCAAACAAATGTCATTTACCGCATTCCATGTTCAAACTGCTCTAGCGTTTACGTTGGGCATACCGGCCGACGACTTGGGACCCGCATTAACGAACATAAGCTGGCCATCCGCCGACGGGACCCCTTGTCTCTCGTGTTCGCGCACTCCCTTGAGTGTGATCACCGCTTCAACTGGGAGGGGACCGAAGTGATCGCTAGTGCCAACACCAAACAAGCGCGAGAGTTTCTAGAAGCTTGGCACTCTAATAGCAATAGCATCAACCGCCATGTCGACTTGGACGATCAATACGAAGGCTTACGTTCACGGTTCGCCGGCTTGCGCACACCCTAAGCCACCAACTGCCAATCCATGTTCGGCCATGTAGAATATCATGGATTCAGCACCTCCCCCACAGAGTGAACCATGTGTGAAACCCCCAACACCACCCCTTACGTCCGCCACCTATCCAAACATGTTCTTCACCCCCACACATAAACGCCTGTCTGGTCGATGTGACCTCGATGTCCCCCTGACTACCCAGTAGGATTATCTCCCTCACACTTTTCATTTTCGTCTGACGACGGGTTGGTGTAACCGACTTGAAAATTCACGAGTATACCTCGATTTTCCGACGAGCCTTCTCCTTTTATTATATCGCCTCGGAATGCATACTACCTCCATTATTCATATATATATATATATATATATTGCTAATAGAAGCGAAGTTGCGCGTCCCCGGACATAATTAAAAAGAAAAGGCGATCTCGGGAACCATAGTTTTGCTGTCCTGACGTTTCAAAAGCATACAAGCTTCCATCGTCGGAGGTGAGTGTGGTATCGCGCCTCACAGTATTTATAGTTGGGTAACAGTCATGTCAAAACGGGTTTTCTTACAT
>CACRXP010000399.1:0-11128 GCA_902702965.1 Spirometra erinaceieuropaei | reverse complement strand
TGTAAGAAAACCCGTTTTGACATGACTGTTACCCAACTATAAATACTGTGAGGCGCGATACCACACTCACCTCCGACGATGGAAGCTTGTATGCTTTTGAAACGTCAGGACAGCAAAACTATGGTTCCCGAGATCGCCTTTATTCTCAATATATATATATATATATATATATATATATTACATGAGCAGCTCGCTAAGAGTGCAACAGGCCAGACGCAGACAGCTGTTTCACGGTCGTTACCGATCATCAGTACGTCATAGGCCTTATGAAGTGAAGTATAGAATCATGTCAAGTGGGCGTTTGACTCTCACTGTTGTGGCTAGGATCTCACTCGATCCCATTCTGTCCGCCCGCCAGCTGGCTACTGGCGACAACGAACGCTGTGTCAGCGGACACATACCACATATAATACATGAGCAGCTCGCTAAGTGTGCAACAGGCCAGACGCAGACAGCTGTTTCACGGTCGTTACCGATCATCAGTACGTCATAGGCCTTATCAAGTGAGGTATAGAAGCATGTCAAGTGGGCGTTTGACTCTCACTGTTGTGGCTAGGATCTCACTCGATCCCATTCTGTCCGCCCGCCAGCTAGCTACTGGTTAAGGCTTCATACCACACCCCCCAACGGGTATTAATGCAATGCCTAAACTCGTATTTTGCTATGTTTCTGCTGCACCATGACGTAGTGACGAGCGTCAAAAGTTTTCTTTTTTTGTGCTTATCTTTGTTATTTCTTAAGTCATTTGCCTAAGTACACGAAGATATGCTCTAGGTGCTGGCTTATTCAATATCATTCGAAATCTGAAATGAGCTTTTAGTTCGAATTTATTTTAGAATGTTGCCTTACTACTGCGAAATTTGGAAAAATGACCAGATCCCAGTGTTTCAGATGACTCCTGATTAACGGATGCAGATATGATTTGCTGGGTCTTGCGTTCCCTTGGGAGGATAAGAAGTATTCCGTGTTTACTTGATCTGCAGTAATTAGCATAATTCGGTAAGAAGGTGATTCACAAACGCCGTGCCTCGATCGGCATGGATTATCGTGGGCGTCCCGTAACGCCTTCGCTATGCAGACGATACCTTTGTTGTAATAAAGAACTGTGAAATTAAACGGCTGCATAAGAGGCTGAATGGTGCCTTCTCAGCCACAGAGGTTACTCGTGAAGAGACAATAGGGGACAGCCTGCCGTTTCTTGACGTGAGAATGCAAAGGCTGAGCGATGGTTGTCTCGCCATGAGCTTCCGTGGGAAGGGATCTAATTCTGAAATTATCCACATTTGTGGAAGCTACCACCCCGCTACTCACAAAATAAGCTGCGTCCGAACTCTGTGTCACCGGGGCTGTCATTATTGCAACAGCTCGCATAGTTGTATGGGTTGTTTCGATCTAACGAATAGATGACACGTTTTGCAAAGAAACTTCTCAGACACCACGCATAACTGCAAGGTCCCACCTTCAACGGGGAAAGTGTGTCCCGACTTACTTATTATGAATGTTTCTCATCTATTTTAAAGGCCCCCAAATGTGAAACTATATTTCTTGGAAAGCATGCACAAAAATATTCATTCTTTTGCTCCTTCGGCATACAATTACGTCCTCGTCTAATTTTGTACTCGAATAAGGCATATAATTCCGTTTTAAAAAAGCTTCTAATTGTAGGACTTTTACATACCGCGAAATGACTGATCGTAAATCGGCGCATCCCCGCATTCAACAATGTGGCTTGTAAAGTTAGCAATATGGATCAAATCCACAGATAAATTTAATGAATTCTATATGGGCCCCGTTTAATACCGTAAAAAATGAGCTATTTTCCGTAGGCGGCAAATATAAAATAATTAAAAATTTTGGGCCTCCAAAATCAGTGAGAAAAATGCATGCCATGTGTGTAGTCGTTATTTGCAGATTTTTGTTTTTGCATTAGAATTCAGGTATCCTGACGTAACTGTAGTATTATAGAATTATGTAGAAGTCTGACGAGTTTTACAACCCTCATTAATTAATTTTTTTCGGAACCAAAACGCATTTCGGAAGTTAGGTTGGCAGTTCGTGAGTTCGCCCACCTTTTGAATGTGTAAATTTATTTGTACAAACGACCTAAATTTTATAAAGTAAAGAAAAGTTCGTGTGTTAATTCACCTACTGTACTGTAGGTGTTCTGCCATACAACATTTCCCGAAATCTGAAATGTGCTTTTTGCCCGACTGTATTTTACCATGTTGCCTTAATTCTGTAGTATCTTGTTACATGCCAAAATCCCAATGATATGTACAAATACGCCTCTTGATGTACGCAGAGAACGTTAAACTTGCCACATATTTGTCTTTATTTCTCTGTTAACTCCTTTCCTGATAATGCAGACGACGCTCACAAAAGCCGAGACCCTGCATCGCAACAATCTTTTGTCTGTGTTTTAGTCTCGATGGTTTTTGAGCACGGTCTTTATTAAAAGGACATCCTTTGTAAAGAACTGACTGAACGTAATCATCACAAAGTCAATAATGTCAGTCCCTAGAGTAAATAATGCGAAGGTCGCAAGAAAAGTACCCGTATAATAAGATGCCGCTGGAATCCCTAAGTCGGGTTGAATATATTGCAATCCGTATGGCCGAAGTTAATGAAGCAAAACACCGGTTTGCCTAGGACTCAGTGGGCAATAAATGTCCCTACAAGTGTATGATGCCAGAGCCTCTTAGCCGCATTATACAAGCCTCAATTTGTACGCGTGGAAATAATGACACGTTCTATTGGAAAATAGTTGTTCCCCCAGTTCGATTGATGCGCCAAATGAGAAAAGCCTTTTTGGGCAATGACTTCACTGACTAACACGACGTTGACTGTTTTAACAAACTGCCTACTCACTGCAAACCTACACGGGCCATAATCTTACTTCAAAAATAATACGATACCGTTGATATCATTGCGTAACTACCCCCTTTTCAGACAATTGTGGCATCGTCTTTGCTTAGGACAGTTCCTCTCACTGCTGTTTGACAAAACGGTTGTGAATTACAAAGAACTATATTCGCTTGAAGGTCTCTGAGACCTAGAAAAATAGGTACGTATTTTATGAATTGTCTGTTCTAGATCGCCAATGGTTCTAGACGTCTTTCCATCAAAACGGCACGCAACGAACGCCCGTCAGTCAATCTTGAAGCCAAAAATCTAGTAAAGGCTTTTGTCTGGGTAAACGCACTGATTGACAAAAGGCAGTCGTGAAGTCATGAGGTTGGCTGAATTAACTTTTCGAATTATCGCCTATTAGTCAGCGGAGACTAAACACCCATAGCATCGTCGTGTTCTGTGTCCTAAAATTACACGGAGCAACATTAATTTTTATTTCCTTGTCTACAGGAGCGACGAAAGAATCAGTACCGATTCTTCTTCGAAAATCGTCCGAAACATCGCAAAAACGTATAAGTTTCCTGAGGCCTTTCCTTCTCTGTGCGGTAGATCTTAACCCCCTTATTAGTTTATAATCATTATGCAATCGAAAATAACCATGTAGATTAAAATTGAAGATAATACTAAATTATCCTAATTAAGATATTCACCCAGTAGAAATTTTTGTCGCAACAGCGTTACAAGAAAACATTGATATAGCAAAATGTAGTTTGAAAGGGATTTAATCTAACGGAAAATACCCTGTTTATCATGCAGACCGCGGTTTCGTTTCAGTCTTAAATAATTCTAAGACGGTGCTCAAACTCTGTCCGGAAGATAAACGGGTTTGTATGAAAATAAACATGGTTGGTGGGACGTTTGATGCCTTAAACAGATGCGCTTTTAAATGTTTTGGCTGGCCAAGGTGAAAAAGGATATTTTTAAAAATATATAGCTCATTTTTTATATTAATAGGGTTTTACTTGATTGTTTGATTTCTGAAGAGCTGAACGCCACTATGCACACAACCCTTATTTGCTGCGAGTGTGACAACTCTCAGGTTGTAATTTACTTTACTGAGTCAAACGTCGGCCTTAAAAACTGTTAGAACTCTTGCCGCGCAGGTAACATTTAGCCAATATTTTTATATTAGCACGGCTTTCTGCAATTAGGCTTAAACATATATAGTCAATGCCAACTAATCAAATACAGCATTGTTGTGACACCGGTTATATACTTACAGCCATCACGTTTTGCCCGCTAGAAGTGAGTCTCAAGGCAGATTGCAGCCATATTCACTGTTCATCCACATTATCTTTCTGTTGCAAATTTCATGTGACGATTTTATTCCTGCATCATCGGTTCACGGCAGTTAAATTCAAAGAGAAATTCTCGAGAGCAGAAGAAAGTATTGATAAAAAAATACACGGACGTCTTTATTTATGCCTGTGTTCACGGTTCGGGAGTAGAAAATGTTTATTAGTTTTGTTCTTATTGACCCAACTATGAAAAACTCGGCGCCTCGGTGGGATTCAAACTCACGCAGTAAGGGCAAGTCTTTGGTACAGCCAACGCTCTAACCACTTTAGTTACGAGGCCACGCCAGACGACGCGAATTTAATCCCATTTGGGTCAAATTACCTGCCTAACATACTGCAACGCCTGGAATCCGCTAAATCTGATAAAGTTCGTTGACTGCCCAAGCAGGATTTCCTACTTGAAGGCCGCACGGAGATAGCCCGACGCTGAGTCTACTAGGTGAGGAAGAAGAAGAACCGCCAGACAAACCGCCCGACTAAAGTCCAATCAGTTCCCCTAAACGGAGTGGTGACTTACTAAGCACACAGGCAAAACGCCCGTCAAACATCTCCCAAGAGACCGAGGCAGCGAGAGGAGAAAAAAATCGAACAGCATGAGGCCGGCCAACACGACTGCCACTTTAAATTAAATTTCTGATCAATTAATTGCATTTTACGCTTTGACAATGAAGAGCCGACCCAGCTATTTGAAACGGCAGCACTTAAATTAACCTCTTCCGGAGAGCCTGTCTTCGTCTTCAATTAATCAGCCCGGATATCTCAACTTTGCCAATCTGAAGAATTTCCTACATAATGCACCTATAATCGACAGATGACTACCAAGCTCACGTTATCCATCGATACTTTGGCAGATTTTGAATAAGTCATATGTCGGGCGGGTAACTTGACCCACATGTGATTAAACTCGCGACCTCCGGCGGGATCTCGTAACTTAAGTGGTTCGAGTGTTGGCTGTACCAAAGTCCTCTTATTGCGCGGGTTCAAATGCAACCGAGGCGCCGAGTTTTTTACAGTAAGGTCAGTATGAATTATTCAAAATCTGCCAAAACATCTATGTATTGTTTTGTTCTTGGGAGAGTCTGTGAAGTCCGTTGAGTGGTTGTTAATATTTCGCATCCTGATGAAATAAACATTATTTATGCGACACAAAGCCGTCAAATGGTATTGTGTTAAAAATAAGGATTTGTCGTTTGCAAATTGAATGAATTTTGATCGGCTCAAAGATGTGAATACGATTTCTGGATTTATTTCATTACCAAAAATGCGTTTTTTAAATATAGGAAAGGCTTTTTTAGAGGTCTCACTGTTTGTGGGTGGCATTCGTCTGGATTTCCAGTTCTTGGTGTAGTTTGGGTTCATTAATTTTAGGAAAATGTGATTATGAGCGTAAGGACGACTTCGAAAATGCATTATAAAAACGAGAATCGGTCAAAGGCTCGAAATCATACTGCGAGATATGAAAAGCGCACGGAATGCCGTTAAGTTATATGCAGATTGCATGCCGTATCTCATGATACCTGACAAGAGAGAAACTTAAAGGAAAATATTTCGGCGTCTTAACCGTTGCGCATTTTGCTTGCTCGTCTGGCCTCTTCAGGACTGTGGCTTTCAGTCGTACAAAGAATAGATTTTATGTTGCAATACACTGTAATATGACATAATATTTTGTCAATCAAAATGCTCATATATTTACGCCAAAATGGACGTTAGGATATATTCACGCTAGTACTATCCTAGATTGAGATTAGACATCTCATCATATTCTCCTTTGATGGCAGAGTGCAATTTGTTCCAGAATTCCCTAAACAGACCTTGCTGCACTTGAAAATTATTTTTCTATCCACGCGAACCGCAGAAATTAGCTTACAAACTCACAAAATTTTTAAAAGGATTGCACGGATTATCGCTTTTCATATGCTGCTTAAGCAGGGCCATGTAACGGCGTGCTCAAAATTGCACTAATAACCCAGACAAGCATGGTTAAACCGGCTAGTAAACTTGAATACAGTCAAATGTTGTTTATGACGAAGAGGCGACGGCGCCATTCTGTCATCATGCAAATCAAGAAACGGAATAAATGCTAAAAAAGTTTGCCGCTAGTTTTGACGAGCCATCTTGTGTGTCAAAGACATATCGGAAGCCACCAGACACCTTTCCACACTGCAATGAGTTGCACAGAGACGGCGATCAATCACCATAAAATGAGGCCGGAAATGTGACTGACACGACTGAAAACACCCCTCGCATTTGTGATTCCCTCGACGAACTGTGTGAATATGAAACTGGCACTACCCCACAGAATGCAAATATTCCAATATTGGTAGCCACTCATCATGACCGTAACCGGCATTCCGCGCACTCTACAGACATGCGTTTCCCCAAAATCCTGTTGCTGCATGACACAACTCCGGGTGTTAATCTTAGTCGTACATGCCCGGCGTACTTTCGCGCTTTTTATGCAGATAGTTAAGCGGCTACTTATTTGATCTAGGTAGGCTAGTAAGATTTAGTGACAATCTCTGACTCTCATCGCCGTTGACAGTGCCTCCTTCTTTTCCTGTCTGTATACGTGTAAACTAACGTCCTCTATGCGAATTATAGTCCAACATCGATCTCATTTTTAACAGAATTGCATGATATTTCATATTCAAGAAAGCAGATACTAATTAATATCCCAAACACGTGTTTAGCCAATACCCTGCCTTTGCATGACACATCTGCGAAGACCCAGCCTATTACTTGGTCCCTCACCACCCTCCCATGCATTTCTCTGTAGCTGCTATAGTTTGAACTTTCACACTTTTAATTTTCTTAGAAAATAACCGCTAAAATGTCAAAAGCAGTTTATTCAGGCCTTGTAGACTCGGACTGAAGTTTTGTACACATATTTGGGCCTAAGTCCATCAGCTGTTGCAAGGTAACTGCGTAAAATTTAAATGAATCCATTTTTACTAGCAGTGAAGGGCTGAGTAACTGCAACTTCACATTTTGCTATATGTCGTTATATGAATAACGCAGCACGCCTTCATGCAAATGACGAATTAACTCTTAAATGGCTTAACGGACCTAATTTAATTTGAGTATTATATTACTGAACGAGTAACTGTTAACAGCCTGTCTCGGTTGAGCTGTTCCTCTGGCCTTTCTGCATCAGCAAAATTCACGTGGAAATTGCGAATGTTACAGGGCAAACATCTTCTTTATTTATTCCTTCTTGGATATTATGAAAAAGAACTGCATAGTTCTACATATTAACTTTTTTACGGAAGTGATGGTCGAGGCTTTCTATGGGGGTTTACATCTAGGCGTATGAACAATGAATTGCGCAGAGTGAACGCAGACATTTTATGTAGACGAAAGGGGATTTGGTTAATAATTTGCATTAATCTAAATCGTTTTGTAAATCAATCTCAATTGGATGTCTAGTGTGGTTTATGGCGCACACATGACAGGACTTTAAGGTTTTGCACCCACAATCTTCCATGGTTACTTTAAAGTACTAAGAAATACAGTATACATGAATATTGGCATTGTTCGCGAGAATATATACAAGTCGAACTGCCCGGTATTCAAAGGACTGCTTGACTTAACCTTCTGATTTCCGCCAAGGTTTTCCATTAAATAGAACGCCTGTCCCATTTTGACGTGGATGAAAATAATTGTGGCGTCATTGACCGCCTTCGTTCTTGTTTAAGCAGAATAAAATGGACATTGCCGGTCTTAGTCATGAAATTTTCGCAGAAATTTAGATTAGTTAGGCAGACACAAAGTTACTAGTGGCATCCGGTGGAATTCCGATGTATTATTAGCTAACGCCTTATTATATTGGATTGATGTTTACGCAATAAAACATTGTTTCAATTCTAGGCTGT
The DNA here is from genome assembly GCA_902702965.1 of Spirometra erinaceieuropaei. Lineage (NCBI taxonomy): Eukaryota > Metazoa > Platyhelminthes > Cestoda > Diphyllobothriidea > Diphyllobothriidae > Spirometra > Spirometra erinaceieuropaei. Next base: position 3,048 of record CACRXP010000399.1, on the reverse strand, counting down.
ACAGAGGGTTTTTGGTAGTCGTCACAGCCCTATCATGGGAGCGTCTCAAAAAAATTGACGGGTCATCGAACATTTTCTACGGCTGCGGCGGTTTGGATAATGAATTGTCAGCCTATAAACACTGTCAGCTTTGTTTGATTTTATTCCTCCACGTAACCGTATAGGCCTGACGAGGAATTGCCAGAAACGCGTGTTTGTAAAATTGACTTTTCATGTAAGGGTTACGGTACATAAACGGGAGTGGATAGTTCCGGAAATCAAGTAGACGCCGACTTTGAGGTACTTGTCAAGGCGTTTATCCAGCAAAACGCACTAAATGAAGTCGTACGAAAAAGTCTACCATCTAGGTGAAGTTGGATGTTGAATCAGTCTCTGCCGTCAGAATATACCATGCACTTTTGCCGACTTCATCACTCCCATCCAAAATACATCGTCTTCTTCACGACTGTACAAATAGAGACCTTTCCTGTCATTCGGTCTTACGCGCGTTACAATGTTTTCCAATTAAAACCTGCCAGAAGGGCCATTAGGAGATTCTGTGTACATTTTATATAAATCGGGTGTTAAAATGTAACCACTGAGAACGATGTTAACACTGCAGTTTTCCGCGAGCATTTTGCTCTTGTCTAAGGCAAATGGTTGCATAAAACATATCCGTGAGTATGGGACTTTGTGTAAAATTGTGCAAATTCTCCTGTTCGGGATGCAAGACATACCGAAAAAATTAACTTTCCACACCAGTAGATCAGATCGTTTCTTGGTCACATAGCAAAAATAGTACAGAATATTCATGGAAAATCGAATACTAAATTACGTAGCAGATACATACTAGAGAGTTTTTTTTCAATCATCTGCTATTTTTGCGCGTTCGTCCGTCTTCAGCTAAAACTCTCTATATCCATCCTCCAAGAATGTGGTTCTTCTGAGTGAGTATTACAATTAACACAGTGATATTTTGTTAAAACTGCTTTGCAAAGGAGACAATGAAGGAATTTTTGTAGAACTTCGTGACAGGAAATGACAGCAAAGAGGTTTAATCGGCATACGTCGTGTTTTGGTGGGCATATTTACTTTTCCTGTTTTTCCCATAAAAATCAACTTCACATATATACACAATCTACCCTTATTACGTGATAACATTTCGAACAATGTTTGCCAATTGTACAACGGCTCAAATGCAAATTGTAAATACATCCTTCGAAGTCACTTTTTATATTTATTAGGAATGTGTGGTTGACTTACAGCTGCCAATTCTATTGTACTGCAGGCACAAAGCTGGAATTCTTCTCAGTAAATTCTAAAGTGTAGTAACATTTAAAGCATGCGTGTTTTTGAAGGATAATGTGTTTTTGATTTTAAATGTTTAAAGTAAATATAAAATTTAAATGAAAAATAGGTTACTTGGATAAATTATGCCTATAGATATAATTAATTTCCAACTTTCATAGCTCGGATGTCCTGCCTATACGACAGTTCAATAATCAAGATATCCAACATAATTTAACAAATCCTTCTTGTGGGATTAATTCGACTGCATCATTTTCCGCTCACGCACGGTCGTCTATGTACAGGCAACATTCATAATTGGAGTTTGCCAAAGGGAACGCGTGTACTAGGACTGACCTGCAAACTCGAAAACATGCCTGCACGGTAGCAATCGCCAAAAGTCTTCTGAACATAACCTGTCAAATTACTTATCGAATCGGCTGGTTTAGAAACAATTTGAGGCATCTGGATTGCCCGTGCAGTTCAAAGGTGTTTACTTTTCAGAATATTAGAATTCGCATTCCTATGACCATAATTAAGTATGCTTGCAGTGGCTACGTTGTTAAGGCCGACTTCCCATCGCTCCAGGCCGATGTCAATCCCACACTCCGACTGTCCAAGAACACACACATTAGTTCTTGGTCGGCTTTGTGGACGTTGCTGAAAACAGTTCTGCCAGACAGTTGTCGGATTCGAGATGCAACCAACTTGCCCATTACATCCAATGGGTAATCAAGGAGTGCACTGCAATTAACTGCCATACACCGTGTCAATCTGTTTATTTCACTTTTAATAGGCAATATTCATGGAGAAAGGTGTTTTTAATTCATGCATCGGGTACACCCTTCAAAATCCACCCACATAACATGAATTTACCTATTCCAAAACTAATTACGGTTATTGTGCGCAATAAAAGAACGCGCTTATCGGATCGCGGACGTCGGTAGCATGCTTGATGTGAGAAGGGCGACATAGTGATTATGAGAAAGGAATTTGCCTGAAAGCTAGACTATCGGTAACAGAAACAATGTGATTGGCAATGATTTGATCAAGATTCAATTGCCTTGTTTATCAAATCTGAGAGCTACACTAAAGTTAAATAAACCACTCATCCTGCTTGGAGAAAGCTTAACTAAAGATGCAGCATATCTCTTCCGAAATGTGCAAGGTCAGTAACAATCATTACAGCGCAAAAATCTGCTGACGATATGCGCGCGCTTAATTTCAATGGCTTCGTTGTCGCAGCCTATTTTGTTGATGAGAATTATCCCTACTTCAGTAATATTGGTGGGGTAAATAGCTCTGCGTTTTTACTTTCATTGCGTTACTATATAGTAGGATCATTTATGTATCTCCGCAAGCAGAATGCGCTTTACTTAGTTGTGCATTCGAACCGCCTGCGGTTTGACCATCTTAAAGTCGTGTCTATCGTTAACCTTTGCTCACAATAGTAAACACTTTATGGTTCTTCCTTCAAATTCATTTTAAGGACGACTGCGGACACTGATGTTCACTTCCATTCGGACGATTGAAATGACGCCGCCTAAATGCGGACGAATTCTCCAACTTGACGGAAGTAAGCTTGATGATAGAAAGAGTGGAAGGTTTGTTTCACGCGCAGCTTCGAACATATTTTCTGGGTAAGGGGGTTCTTATTCATCGTAAACATAAAGTATTTGAGATTCAAACAATTTTGGTTGGATAGTCTATCGGAACCATATGTTGCAGCATTTTCTGCACTCGACAATTGCCACTTGAGGCTTCAAATGACTTACATTAAAA
>CACRXP010000398.1:591881-602191 GCA_902702965.1 Spirometra erinaceieuropaei | reverse complement strand
AATCTAAACGCCTGATGATTGAAATGTGGGACTGGGATCGGGCTTCAAGAGACGACTTTATGGGCGCCTTGTCATTTGGCGTTTCTGAAATTATAAAACGACCCGTTGACTGCTGGTTCAGGTTACTCAGTCGAGAAGAAGGCGAATTCTACTCAATCCCCTGCACAGACGAGGCCTCCAGGTACTTCGGCTCCGGTAATTCGAACTGTATGGTAAGTCTTCTAGAGCCGAATCAAGCTGTTTTATTCTGCTAAGGTAGATGGTCGTTCAAACCTAGAAGTTAAAAAAAAATTGGATTACCAAAGATGAAGTTATTTAAAATTCTAGTCTTTATTTTCAACTCAGATGACAGTTCGAACACTGATCTCAACGAGATCCATCGTGTCTCAACAGCAGACTAAAAGCAATTTACGACGACTTGTGCGTGAATTAGCCCATAATGGTGGTAGACTTGTGTAGCATCTACTGCACTCTCCCCCCCACCCGTGCCGGTGTCAGGATATGGCCGAAAAGACCGGAGGCGGGAGAGGACGTGGGCGATTGACACGGTGAATGAGACCGCGCCTTGGCGTACGATCACATCCCCTGCTCCACAGCACACACTGATCAGGATTTTATACACCTAGGAAAGCGACAAGAAGACTGGTCGGAACCGAAAACGGCGCTGCCGAGATTGCGCCTAGGCGTGCTACCATGCCCGGTTCAGATCCCACGGAGTGGGAGTGTCATACGGCCTGACTCTCAGACCACCAGCCGGCCACTCCACACAAACACACAAAACTGGGCCGACTGCGAGGCCCGAGTTATCCCGTCAGTTGGCAACCTTCCAAGCCAGATCAGAAAGTAAAGAATGACACAGATCGCTGGACAACCATGCACACCACCTGTATACCCAGCGTGAGCGCAAACTCATCCACCGGCTAGTAATCAGATGCCAGAGAACTGCTAGCGTACATCAAGTCGCGAAGACCACAGTTTGCTGAGGCGTGGCATAGCATACGCACACAATCCCCAATGGTCACAACTAAACTCAGATATAAATAGAACATAAGCCCTGCAGTCCTGACGTTAAACAGTAATAGCTCCTTCCATTACGTAATTATCAGGGGCTGATTGACAGCTACTTCTTAAGAGGTACCAGGGCTTAAACTCTCTTTTCCTGAGAAAGGCAGAAAGCACGCAAGTTTGACCATTAAGCCAAAACAACAAAGACTCCTGTCACGAGATTGGCAAACAGCAGTTGATATGACGTCTGCTGAAAATGTCTAACACCAGATGCAGTCTTAGTCGTTGAGGTAGCACGATTTAGACAGGAAGCCTTTTCAACACACGTACAGGCATTGCTTTTGCATTTAGGCGTCGCCCATTGAGCGGAGTGGAGGCAGCCTGGAGGCGATTCGAATTCGGAGCAAACAGGACACACTTCGCATTTCAGACTTCAAATTCCTCCGGATACTTGGCCGGGGTAGTTTTGGAAAGGTAAGCTGAAGCAAAAAAAATTGCAAAAAGGAGAGTTATTTTGGTGGAAACTAGTCGATAAATTGGGCTTCAGTTAACCTTTTGTAAGTGGAATCGGATAATGCCATTTAGAAGAAGAAATACTGCGATTTGAATCGAGAGCATGGGTATAGTATGTTACCCGCTTGAGGAGATCGTAGTTAGCTACAAAACTAACACCAACCACGGCCATGCCTGCGATAGGAAATTTATAACGCGTAGGCATTTAAGGAAAACTCAGACGTAACCGTAACCTTTAGGTAAGCCCCTAAACCCTAACCATAGCCCCAATCCTAAATCCAAAACGTAACCTAAGCCTGGCGGCCCTAATTCCAGGAATAACCCAACTAACGCTAATTCTAACCTTTGCAAAAACCCTAAACTTGAGCCCAAAACGGGGAGATTTAATGTCAAAAACGCTACTGGGGGTCAAAATCCTCTTTCCGCGTAATCCTTTCGTGACATACTGCCAGGTCAACCGTTATGAAGCACATAAAACTAGTTATGATAAGAAGCTTGAAGCAATATTTCCCCGGAATGAACTTAAAGCAGGCATACACAGCAAAATTTATTGGGATTAGTAAATTTCGCGACGGCTTATCAACTGCAGCCTGTCGTCGCAAAACATAAATAAGAAGTGAGAAAGGTACAGAGGTTTGAACTTCCAGAGATAAAATTAATGCAAAACAGCAAGGTCATCGTTTACTGCACGTAGACTAATCAATAAAATGGTAACTTGAAAACGCAACATAGGAAAGAAAATGGGGAAGTTAACACGCCTCAAAACAGTTTTGCTTAAACGGGGATGTCCAACACGATTCATCGAAAAGTATAGCAACACTTTACGGTCAAAATTGACGGAGCAATCAGTTCCGAAAAGCCCGTTGTAATATCCTTGCCCTTTAAGGGCGACAACATCTCAAATACCATCAAGCGGCGATTGAGATGCGCCATTGAAAGAACATACTTCTCAGCTAAACTCATATTCTGCAGCCCTACTAAGGCTATCCAAGTTCCACGGGCAAAGGATGCCTTGCCATTGCACGCCACGTCAAATTGTGTTTACGAATTAACATGCACTTGTGGAGGCAAGTACATTGGGCGAACGCAAAGGCAACTGGCAGCCAGGTCAGCTGAGCATCGGCCTAAATGGCTTCCAAAGCAGGCGAATAAGATTCCACGGTCTTTTATTACAAAACACCTCCTTGAGAGCGGTCATTTGGTTGACCCCAAAACACCTTTTCGAGTATTAGTTCGAGCACGAACAATTCGGCCACTGCGCTACTTGAAGGCAGTCTACATACGGCGGGAGAAACCCGACTTATGTAAACAGTTAGACAGCGTGGTCAATCTTAGCTTGCCTTGGTAAATCTGAGCCCTTTTGATTTGCACAATCCCTCCGCGTGTTAACTTCCCTGTTTTCTTTCCTATGTTGCGTTTTCAAGTTACCATTTTATTGATTAGTCTACGTGCAGGATACGATGACCTTGCTGTATTACATTTATTTTCGCTCTGGAAGTTCAAACTTCTGTATCTTTCTCATTTGTTATCTGTGTTATGCAACGACAGGCTGCAGTTGATAAGCCGTCGCGAAATGTACTGGTTTCAATAAATTCTGCTGTCTATGCCTGCTTTAAGATAAGAAGGTAGGATTTTGACCAACCACCCAGAGGGGGGGTTACATATCCTACTCTTACCAAATTAAGTTAAATTTAGCGCATACTGGTAGCTTTTTGAACCTTTCCTTTAAAAAATCTGAGACAACTAATGGACCCTTACCCCATCTGGTTTCAGTTTTAATGGAAAAGGCCACGACTGCAGTTAACTATTCAACTAAATTTGTCGAATGTCAATTGTTAACTCGATGATCAGAACCGAACTTCAAATAAACCATTGAGATTGAATAAGGAGTCTTCCTGACAACTTCTGCATGTGGCAGGCGCTGAGAATTGCCCATTTACTCTGCATAACCCGCTGTTTCTTTTGTTAAACATAAATGAACTACCGGACGTCGTACGTAAATAGTTGTCCGCCAGCTGTTTACTTAGCTTTCTTCCTACCTGATTGGCAACCTGCAGATGGACAGTTATCCAACAGAAAGCCGACCGATAATGAGGAAGTGTGGTAGAAGTTAGAAGAAAGTCTTTTTTTCGCTGAGACTTTAACAAAAATGTGTAAATGCGACTTAAGAATCGGGCCTGAAGACGAAGAACTTTCGTGTCAAAGTTGCGTAGATTCTAGGTAGAATAGTTAATTCAGAAAACCGCTTTAAAAAATAGATCTAAGTCGGTTCCCGGAAGCTACATGCTAATCATCCAGCTGAGCTCATTCCAAGCTTACAGTGAGGCGTAAATTTAAATAACCGCTGATGAAACTATAGCATACGGGTACTTGGTTTTAATACGCAATTCACTGTCCTGTCTCAAGCGTTTCTTGGCCTCGCGCTGATTATCGTCAAAAGCAAGATCAACTTACGCTGAACGCAAATTTGTCTCAAAACTGGCTTTCGGAAGTATAAATAATTGATTCCGTTTGATGCGACTTTTGCCGTAGATGAGCTAATTGCACTCACTCGTCCTCATTCTGGAGAAAGGAGATCTGTCATTGGTTAATAAATGGCGCGCTGCATAGTTAACTCCCGAGCCTCCAGCTATTTCGTGGTCGAAATTAGAAGTTTCGGGATCTTAAACGAGCCTTTGGTGGTTCGCCAACTATATTAGGGAGACTTGCACAGCATCGATTCCACTATGTCGTTCCCCCGCGCTGTCTCCTCGCCCCACCGTCATTAAATCGCCATTTAGTGATGAATTTGTTGCAAGACTACTAGCCGTGAAATGGGGCATTGTAGCTGGCATTACAAGTACGTGTATGTGAGGCGAAATCGGCAAGATGTGGTTATGTAGCCGCACCTGATGGACGCAATACTTTTGACCTACTTAATTATTTGACGTTGGTGTGATTACGTTTGCATGGTGTTGCTGTGCGTTGCGGTGTATGTTCTGTTGGCGGCCTTGTTTCATTGTTGCCGTGTCTACCTTTCTCGACTCAATGCCGGTGGTCCTTCTTGACCTTCGACCTGTCGTTTCCTTCTAACTTTCGCGTTGGATGTTTCACAGTTAGGGTTTAGGGCTGCGGTTAAGGGTTAGGGCTAGGGTTAAAGCTTATGCTTCGGGTTGAGGTTATGGAAAGGGGTTAGGTCTTATGGTTAGGGGTTTGGACTAGAGGTTAGGGTTAGGGGTTATGGCTTAGGGTTGGGGTTAGAAGTTATTGCTAGGGGTTAGGGTAAGGGTCAGGGGTTAGGGTTGGGAATTATGGCTAGGAGCTAAGTCTAGGGGTTGAAGTTAGGGTTTAGGGCAACTATTTCTCAACTATTTAAAGTACAACCGCGCATTCTCAATAGCTTTTATTTTGCATACAATTACTTGACCTCGTCGCCTGTGCGTTTCCCGGCCCCACCTGTAAAAACTCCTATTAACGCCGGTCCCCTATTACAGGCGACTGGGATTTGTTTACCTCAGACGGGGTTACATAACTGCACCTGATCTAGGCTTTTTGAGAACAGTGATAGTTTACTGTAAAGCCGAGATACAATTGGCCCGATATATGCTTTTAATTAAAAAGTCGTAATGAAGCAATAGCCCAGTGCATGCATACACGGCAACGGGACTTAGGTAAGATGTGGTTATGTAGTCCCACCTGGCGGACACAATACTGTTGGGTTAGGGTACAGGGTTGCGGTTAGGGGTTGGGGTTGGGGTTGTGGATTAAGGCCTGAGGTCAGGTTAGGGGGTAAGGTAGCTATTTTTCAACCATTCAAAATACAATCGCGCATCCCCAATAGCTTTTTTTTCATACAGTTGCTTGACCTCGTGCACGGCTCCGCCTGTAAGACCCCCCTATCACCACCGATCCCGTATTACGGGTGACTCGCGTTTGTTTACCTCAAGTGCGGCTACATAACCACATCGTGTCACTTTCGCTTTGGGTGTTTCAGGGCTAGGGTTTGGGGCTGCGGCTAAGGTTAAGGGTTAGGGCTAGGGGTTAGTGTTAGGGTTAAGGGTTGTGGGTAGGGGTTAGAGTTAGGGGTTAGGCCAATTATTTCTCAACCACTCAAAGTACAACCGCGCATTCCCAACAGCTTTGCGCTTGCATACAATCACTTGACCTCGTCGACTGTGCATTCCCCGGCCTAACCTGTAAAAGCCCCTATTACCACCGATCCCGTATTAGGGGTGGCTGGGGTTAGTTTACCTTAGATACGACTGCATAACCACATCTGACCGTAAAATCTTACCAGTTCGCCCGTCTTAATTGATGAGGCACTCCGCTTTACTGGATGGGGAGTATTCGCGACGTACGCATAGATATGTTAGCGTTGAAGAAGAAATGCGCGGGTCCTTTCTCTCTCTGCTCTCCTATATCCGCCTTGGTTCGATAGTAGAAATTAAAACGACCGGAGATGGATATTAGCACAGCGGCTGACAATGCCAAGCTGCCCACTTACGCGGGCCACACACAAACCCAATGTTGATACAAGGACCGTGGGGGTTGCGGCGACACTTAGTCCTGAGCAGCACCGGCCTATTTCGTTAGTCGGCAGCCCTTCGGGCCACGACTGCTAGCCTGCCATGGTAGGTTCAGTTGCGTCAGATTTATTCCTACTGAAGAATGCGCCAGATTGCCATCAGTATGTATTCCGTCAATCTCTCTTCCCTGTCCCACGCAGCAATGGCCTGGCCGGCTGGTGCTCAGGATGGGCGCGGTGACTGGCCTTGCGTAGAGCTTCCACCAATCGCATTTCACGCGTGCGCACGCACGCACGCACGCACACACACACGCACACACGACAGTTCGACCATCGATTTCGATGATGTCCACCTGTGCCCCACAGACTGCATTGTGGGAGCAGGGACGCTGACTTACGCAGGGGTTTATAGTGTCAGTAGACTTGCGTAGCATCTACCTACACTCTCTCCTCCTCCCCCGCCTGGACCCGGTGTCAAGACAGAGTCAAGAAGACCGGAGACGGGGGAGGCCGCAGGTGGATGGCTCGGACGGATCCTCGCCTTGGCGCTCCACTCCGCACCCCCTGGTCCACACACAAATGACCAGGATTTTGACCACAGGACAATGGGGTGGCGGCAGTGGTCCAGTTGAGCGACGAATGCCGACAACAGGGCCCGCCAGCGCACCCCGCAAATGTTGGCATTTGTTATTGCGCACAGATAACGCCTGCCAGAGTCCGATGTGGCCCCCGTGTTGGTTCAGCGCATCTAACACGTGGCCCGTTTAGAGGGCACACACACACACACTCACAACCGCCGTTGGCAAATCCCACAACAGGATGCCTGCGTGGGTGATGTGTAGCTTTCATGCGTGCCTGCATGACCAGAACGATGCAGGCGGTGAGCGATTGTGTAGGGGATACTGTGGGCAGGGATGATGGCTGATGTTCCACCGACCGCCCCCTTGAGCGCGCGTGGACACCGTGTGGACGGCAAAGACGTGTGTGGGGGAACGATTGACACCAGACAGTGGGTCTCCAGCCACGCTGGGACATATGCGCTGGCGTGACCAACCGTGCGGATGCGTGACCGTCATATGCGATTACAACAAGGGTGAGTAGGAGTTGGGGTTGTACTACTGTTGGTTGCACCCTGTGTTCTGGCGTCGTCTTTGTCTTAGTCGGGATGAAGGTGTCTAACCAGAGTGAACCCAGGCAGAAAGGAAAGTCGGGTGGGGGAGGGCTTCCTTCAGCGATGGGGGTTCTGTGTTGTGAATGGATAGATAGGTCGTATTGACATTGCGCTAAATACGGGGATATGCGACGAGGCCACTCTGGGTCTTGTCGACATTGACGGTTCCCAGTATTACCTTCTAGCACGCTTGCCGTTTCGCCTCGGCCTTCACTCTTAACTGGCGCCAGATAGATAACTTAGTTTTTACTGATCAAAAGAAGAAGCGATCGCTGGGACAAGGGCTTCATTCGCCTGAAGTTTCGGATTATCACTTGAACCCATCTTCAGAGACAGTGGCAGGAAAGGGTGACTCGTGCACAGGAAGTTGCGGTATTTATAGGATACAATCGTTGTGCTACCGCATACCTATAGCAATTAACCGCGCTCCTCTTCATCAAGGATTGTTGCGTGCTGATGCGCTAATGGCTTGGTGGCCGGCATGCAAGTTGTTGATTGCCGAAATGTCATCACCCGTGTTGGATGCTGGCGTGATGATTGCTCGGTCATCTGGCTCACCGGCTTGCGCGATCCCCGAGTGGTCATTCACTTTGGCCAGCCTATGCCTCAGCACGGAATATAGAGTGTGGATGCCGTTGCACTTGTTGACAGACTGAGGTCCCGTACACCATGACTCAAGCAACCCGCGGCTCACGCGATTATCCCTTCTCGCAAGAATTTCGGTCTCATCGAACTTGAATGTCTGGCCGGATCTCGTCGAAGGGGCCGCAACCTGAGAGTTGGCGTCATTTCTCCGTACCGCTGCCGCGTGTTCGGCAATTCGCGTCCGGAGCCGTCTTCCAGTTTCTCCGACGTAGTTGTTTTGTCCGCAACTCGCCATGTCTGCCGGCTTTGAGCAAGCATTTTTCAGGTTTCATGCCTAAATTGTAGACATTCGTGGGAGGCGGTTAGCTGGTTCTTTCAACGTCACTATTGTCTACCTTGTCTGCGGCTATCCGTAGGAGGTTTCCACAGAAGATTTTATTCAACATTCACTCGGAAAATAATCAATTCGGCGTGGATCTGGATCGTATCTGAATCTGTATGAGCATAGGACAGAAACTGAGTATCACAGTCAGCCGAAGAGTCCGAGTGATAATGATGATGATAATAAGGAGGAGGATGAGGAAGAGAAAGAACATGACACCGAAGGACGTGGGCTTTATCATTACTGTTTTCTACTAAAATGCTGCCCTGAGTACCTAAAACACTTAAAGACTAAAGAGGACTCATAGCTACTACCAACTCAAATTCGCGTTTTCTACACGAATTCCGAGGGGCTTTTATAGAACTAAACTGCATTTCGTAAATTGCTAGTACATTTACGTAGAAAGCATCACTGTAGATGATGGCGCGAGCTGTCTGAGAAGTTTAAAAAAAGATTTGGCAATCAGCTGAGTGGTACTTAGGGGGATTAATGCGAACAAACTGCAAGCTTTCATCTGGTCCAGAGCACCGTTCGTTAGAGCAGTCCTCATGCACTTGAGTTGTTCTCGGATTACTTTACCCTAGGCTGCATTTTGAAATGAAAAAAACTCAATCTTGACGCCGAGCCAGCTTCACACGTTTCCTCGTCCGCGACATACATTTTTGCTGTGGTTTTCCTCTGATTTGGAGCAGAATGCACATTTCTAGGGGATTTTACTACATCACTTGATTTTGTTTAATGCCCTACTTTCAAGGACTTCATGAGCGCCAATGCGCTCTGTTCACGCAGTATGAACGGACAAAAGGCGGCGCTTTCCCTTTATTTGTAGAAAAACTAGGACTTCTTCACATTCGAGCTAATTAGCAACTTCATGTCTGGTATAAACCTTGGAAAACTGAATTTGAGTTCTGTTGTTTTCGTACAGGCGTGAGGCGATTGCCCACTCATTTAATATTATGTAGAAAAAAAAACAAGTAGTTTCCAGTAATTTCAGCCCGGCAAAAACAGGCATTCACCACTCCGAGTAGTTGTCGCTCACCTGCCAAACCCGCTAATGGAAATTTTAATCCTGAATTTCCAATTACCAAAATGTCACCAATCATATTCTGGTAACGTAAATCCATCAATCACCGTCCAGCAACTTGTTGGACTAACTCGGGCACAAATGGGTGTTCACTGTGACACTGACGTGTCAGATAACTATACCTTAGTTCCACGGAGTTCGGTCCTTCTTTTTCAACCACCTTTAGTAGCCCCATCGGTGGATTATGACAATACTTTGACCACGTTGCTTGGGCCATGCTGATTAATATTACCGTCCCACTTAAGTCATCCTTTCCAGGCGAAAACACATCTTAAAATTTTGGTTAAAATTTCATGACATAAGCCAGCTGGTGTATGAGATGAGAGATATCTGTTGCGAGGAGTTGGGACTGTCTTGTCTGAGGTGACGTCCGTGTACATCGGTCGTCAGTAGCGGCAATAACGCCCTCAAGTTCTCGATAGCTTTCCTCATCCTCCTGGGGAACGACTGACCGAACGGGTGCCGGTCTACGCAGATCTTGGTTACCATTAAGATATCGCGACCTGTCCACAGACACCCGGAGTTCACGCCAGCCATGCGAAAATTCCTAGATTTTGATGAGTTTGTCGTTCCTACTCCAGCCGTTTTGTAGAACCCTAACACGAGATCGGGAACCGCACGATCTGCTTCACATCGGGTACTTGTGACCTGCATATTAGTCTCTGCATTTAAAACAGTTCAAGTTAATATTCTTTAAACCATGAAGATGGTTGTCTCCCTGTCAGGATCACAACTTGGGCATGCAACTGATCCTACTTTATTTGGTCGAGCGCCACGTACTTGGGACAAATGTGAATGAGTACAGACAGATGGCATTTATGCAAACTAATTCACCCAATAAGACCATCTTTTTGCGTAGTTAGGCCGGGCGCAAGGGGACAGGCTGCCGTTCAGAGAAGAAACTGGGTGGTCTTCTGGTCGCAAGTCCAGCCAAGTCGGCCGATGGTAGAGGCCACACACAGGTTGGCGGTTCGTGAACACCTTCAACGCAAGCGCCAACGATGACTGAGCAGATCCTGGATGATGGTAGGGCGGCGCGCGTTTGAGATCTAAGGTTTGGTCTCAG
>CACRXP010000398.1:575317-591811 GCA_902702965.1 Spirometra erinaceieuropaei | reverse complement strand
ATGTAACGCTGGCCGATAGAGCTGCCAATCTGAGCCGACTTAAACCTTACGGCTGGGCAGCGAAAAGCGAACAGAGATCTCCCATCCGTAGCACTTCAGACGAAAATGGAAGCTATAAAAACACTGAAGTCTTTGCATCTTGGGGGTGTTAGCGATTTCCACACCCTCAAGTGGTCTGCGAAAACATGTTGCCATCGTCTTTCAAGGGCAACCGAAGTTAGTGCAAGAGCCGGCAACGGTAGGGTTTAGGACCCACAAGTAAATGTCAATCACCAAAATATGCTCCAAAATTCACTGTGACTGTGAACATCACTTATTATTCGGTGTTCCCATTAATTGGAATTTCCTTTCCTTCCTGACTAAAAGCAAACTTATCAGAGGCGCTTTATTCAAAGTCCGTTATTTCTTGAAAATTACTTTTTGTTTATTTTTCACCTTTGGCGCTCACTTTCTTTGCCAAATGACAGCGTACGATAAAACTTTCTTGTTCTTCGTCCTGTGTGCTGCTCCACCCGTAAAACCCCCTCTACCACCATTCAACGTATGACACGGTCCACAGGCTAGCTCAGATTAGCTGTGTGTCCTACACCCTATCGCTGCCAATTCGTCTTTTCTTTCGGTTGTGAAAACCAAGCGTACAGTTTGGGATATTGTCAGCCGTATTATGCCTTACAAAGAATAGTATCTCTCATCATAGCACAAGAGTATGAGCGTAGACCTGAATGACGGGTACAACTGAAATGTCTGGCGTTAAACTAGTCTACGTTGGAGGTGGAAACATCAGGCTTCCTGTTGTTCCTAGACGTCCTTCAAGTCACAAGAGCTGATGGCAGCATTCAAAGGAGCGTCTATCGAAAAGACATCTGGTCTGTGTGGTATACGTACTTCTCCAGTTTCATATCCCCTCAACAGAGACGCGATATGCTCGGTTTTTTGGCGCAAATGGCTAGAAAAATCTGTTTGGCAGATGGCATTGATGAAGAACTTAGAAGAGCCCAGGACCTGCTTCGCAAGAACAGGTATCCCGACAGATTTTTTGAAAGGAATCTTACTGAACGACCAACAAAACTCATCACACTGAAGGCGGAAAAGAACTCTTTTCCTCAAAGTCCGCTTTCAAGGGGACGCGGAGACTAAACTCCCAAGAAGACGACTTGATCAAGAAGTTTCACGGACCTTTCCGGCAGCAAGAGTTCAGGGCGAGGTCTGGTCCTGCAGCCCCACTTGATTGATATATGGTTGGTTGACTCAAAAAAAATAGTAGGTGCGATTAGGCCCACTTCACGTATATCACGTGTTTGCGCCTTCCTAAATACTTAGATCCAGCTTGTGACTGCGCCTCGGGGGAGTGCTTATACGTCATCATCGGTTACATCAGGCATCAATTCACGCGCGCTTCTCTGCGCGGGCCACAAGCCCTACCTGCGCCCTCTTTATCTCAATCCAGCGAGTGGCTGATGTCATTGTTCGGACGGCGTGGAACTCCACTTCGAATTAACGTGCGCTTCCCTCTGTGGTCTTCCAGTCCTTATCTTCTTAATTCATCGAGTGGCTGTGTCGCGGGGAGTGTGTACATGTCACCTTCGGTTACGCCAAGTATCGGTTCACATGCGCTTCCCTGCGTGCGTTTCGAGCTCCTCTTGCGCTCTCTTTCCCTCCAGCGAGTGGCCAAGTTAAGTATGCTAAATAAAATTGTTTTAGTAAGTTTATCATCAATCAAGTGGGACTGCAAAACCAAACCTCGCCGAGTTCGGATATTTTTCTCGATCAACTCCGACTTACGCTGGGACGGTAAGGATAAGTTGCCAACTCAGATCACCTTCATGCGCATCTACCACCATGAACGGGCTAAATAAAGTTAGTTGTGGGTCGTTGTCCAAGAACCGCTGACCAACGAGCAGCGTCGCTCCGTTGAAACTTGGCAGCAGCTGTAATCTATGACAAGATAATCCCAAATCTTTCCTAAATTTCCATATCTATGTAATATATACGTTTGTGCTGTAGTGAGATCGTTTTCGAAGTAAATTATTCGACATTTAATTATTTAATCTTAGACTGCCTTCTACCGTTCAACAAATGGTCATTTGAAAAGTCAAATTGAAAACACGTGTTTTTGGTAATTCTTCGTAAGGCCAATACACTTACCTGAAGGGATGAAAATGCACAAAATTCACAGTGTTTATAGCTGTCTCAAGGGCTATTAAGTCATTAACACTCATCATCCCCACGCCGCCCCCATGAAGAGGTCGGCGGATTTTGGTCCTTAGAGCTAGGGGAGTGGGGTAAGAGAGTCTTTGAGTAATGTTCTTGGACTGAGTACACGGAGTACCCATCACTGTAATTAGGGATTTGAGGCGGCATGTCGTCATCACTTGAGGTTTGCGTTGGTCGCGGCAGAGAGAGCGCATGTGTTATGGTTTTCTGACGGCATAGCACTGGATTCGTTAGCCGTATAGTTACTGCATCGGCCGTTGCTAGTATCCGTTGGCTTAGACCTTCAGAGAAGCGTGTTGGTGTCCGATAGACAACCTGAAATGCTTCCTTGACATCGACTCGGTGATCAGAACGCATTGCAAAGCCCAATGTTACGACTGCAGAAAAGAAAGATGCCTTCATAAGACTGCCTTTTACAGGGGACGCAGAGAGCGAACCAGTCAGAAGGTGCTTAACTACAGCCATCACGAGAGCATTCCCGCGGCGAATTTACGCGTATGTTTCACAAACTCCTCCTCCTACGTTTGGGAGGTAAATACAGACTGCCGTCGGAGGCCACATCAACGTGCATCTACTCATTCACTTGCTCCTGTGAAGCGGGATACATCGGCCGTACAAAGAGACGCCTGGTAAAGAGGGTACGTGAACATATGCGCGCCTGGCTAGACAGAGGTGAGACCCGATCGATTTCGAGTTCTCTTCTGGAACATTTAATCGATACGGATCACCGAGTCGATGCCAAGGAAGCATTTCAGGTAGTCTATTGGATATCAACAAGCTTCTCTCAAGGCGCACGCCAACGGATACTAGCAACGGCCGAGGCAGTGACTATACGGCTAACGAATCCGGTGTTATGCTGTCAGAAAACCCTGACACAAGCGCTCTCTCTCTCTGCCGTAGCCAACGCCAACCTCAAGTGATGACGACATGTCGCTTCAAATCCCTGATTACAGTGATGGGTACTCCGTGTACTCAATCCAAGAACATCACTCAAAGACTCTCTTACCTCTCTCCCCTTGCCCTAAGGACCAAAACTCGCCGATCTCGTCATGCGGGCGGCGTGGGGAAGATGAGTGCTAGTGACCTAATAGGCCTTGAGACACCTATCAACACTGTTAATTTTGTACATTTTCATCCCTTCAGGTAACTGTATTGGCCTGACGATGAAGTACCGAAAACACGTGTTTGCCCACTTGACTTTAGAAGTCTAACATGGGAATATTGGCGGAACATAGACAATACAAATGGTCATTTGTTAACTTTCAGAACGTTTTATGCTATTGTTTGGATTTGGACACTAAAACTCTATCATGATCTTTTGACAACTTCGGGTACTTGGGTCAGAACGATTGGAACCCGACATAACTTGATCAACCGAAGCCCGCAGTATGATGGCTCAGCAGTTCTGATGGATAAATAGACTGATCCAGCGGCCTTACAGGAGTAGGTAGAGCATGAGAATAAGAAACCCGTATCACAAGTGACCTTGCGCTAAATTCCAGGAGCGTCACAGTTAGGGCTACGTCTTGGATGGTTTGAGTACGAAATAGGGACCCCGGCGGAGTTTAGAACAACACCAGCTGTAGTATAATGGGGATGCTGATCAGATGTGGTTATGTAGTCGCGTCTGAAGTAAACAAGCTTCAGCCACCTGTAATAAGGGGCCGCTGGTAATAGGGGCTTTTACAGGTAGGGCTGGGGAACGCACGGGCGACGAGGTCAAGTAGTTGTATACAAAAGAAAAGCTCTTGGGAATGCGCGGTTGTACTTTGAGTGGTTGAGAAATAGTTGCCCTAAGCCCCAACCCTGACCCCTATTTCTAACCCTAGTCCCAACCCCAACAGTATTGTGTCCATCAGGTGGGGCTACATAACCACATCTTACCCGGATTATCCTTATTACCCTGTCCAGTCTAGGAGCATAACAAGGCAGTTTGAACCTCTATGCAGAGAATGCGAAATTCCAAGTAGTGTATCGCATTCCGTGTCAAAATTGTCCTTGTAACTACACAGGGCAGACTGGGCGCATGCTCGGATCGCGCACACGTACGTAAGCTGGCTGTGCGAAGAGGCGACACATCATCACAAGTGTCCGTCCACACTTACGAAATGGGTCACGAGCTTAACTTCGCAGCCAACAAGAAAGTCGCCCACGCCGGAAACAAAACAGGCCGGGAATTGGTTGAAGCCTGGACCTCGGATGAGAACTCGGTCAACCGATTTGTCGATCTGGCGCCAGCGTATGGAGCCCTGCGCAGTCACCTCCAGTCTTGCGCCATCGGGCGATGATTGGCCTAAATGCCACATAACTGTCGCTTTTTCTGTTGCTGCTACTACGTCTGACGATGGACTCCTGCACGAGTCCGAAAGCTCAGGGCAATAAAAAAATGTTCCGGTGCTCGAAACTTCTTATTCACTTGTATATGCAGTATCGAAATAGCCGCGATTAGTCTCCTTGTAGGGCTGGTCCGCAACCCATGAAGACGAAACCTCCAGACTCTGCAGCCAGGCCCGTGTAGTTGTCGTTTACCGGGCCTTGTCTGGAGTAAAATTCATTCAGCTCTGCTGCACTGCATACTTTAGATCATGATGGTATTTTGTCCTTGTCAAGGTTATCCTTGCGGAACACAAGAACACCGATGAGGTCTATGCCGTGAAGGTGTTGAAGAAGGATATTGTCATCCAGGAGGACGACATCGAGTGTACAATGATCGAGAAGCGTGTTTTGGCCCTGCAACAGAAGCCGCCCTTCCTCGTACAACTGCATTCCTGCTTTCAGACGATGGTAAGTCACTCCACTCATTTATTCATTTGAGTCAGTGGTCATTGAACGTCTTCTCCTGATTCGTTTGGCAACTGGCCCGACGGCGAGTCTTCATCTTGGCGAAGGATACAGCGGTGCCACCGGCTGTGATTAGAAGTGAGATTGAAAACAGCGATGCAGACGCGATCAGAAAAACGCAACACCGCCCCCATAAGCACGTGGTACTAGCTGTATGTTACGTGTTCTTGGGCCTTAGGGTTTTTGATCGTCTGCTATGCCCTGCTTCAGCAAACTTTGGCCCTCGCAGCTTGATGTGAGCTAGCGGTTCTCTGGCATCTGGTTCCCTGCTGGTAGATGTGCTATCGCCTCCGCTGGGTATACAGATCGTAAGCATGGCTGTCCAGTCATCCTCGCCCGTCTGACACGTTGTTGTTGGTTAAAATCCTGATGACGTGCTTGTTGTAGACCAGGGTGTGTGGAGTGGGGCGAGTGTGGGTTCGGCCGCGCCATCCAATTGCTCCACACCTAACTCCGGTCTTCTTGACTATGTCCTGACATTGGGCCCAGGGGGGGGGGAGGAGGGGGGAGTGCCGTAGATGCCACGCAAGTCACAGGACCTGCTTCACCTTGCTGTGGAGCACACAGTGGACATCTTCGGCATCGACAAGAAGGAAATTTAACAGTGGGTGGGCTAATAGAAGCGAAGAGATTAGCCCCAGGAAGTATTCTTGTAGCGATCGTGTCTCCTTCCAGTGGATAGGCTGTTCACGCTGACTGTCGAATAACTGTGGTGTTCCAAAGTCACTTTCAGAGCAAAAACTAACTCCTCTCTTCCCTAAGATGATGTAAACCACTATCGTTCACCCGTAAGGCACGGCGGGACGAGAGACTTCCACAAGATCGATCAGTGAACGCCCCTCTACCAATGCATGTGACATTTTTAACCATATTACCCAGCGTGCTACTGCCTTCATGGCGGTCGTGCCATCACCGATACAAGTAGTTCTGATGTCTAGTCTTCTTCGTTATGAGTAGTTCAGTAAAATTTGTGGTATTTTATTTCAAACACTCAGATGTGTTTCACTGAGAAAATAGCAAGTAGAGTCCGGTTGTCAACTGACGGGATATCTCGGTCCTTAGTTTGTGGGATTGGAGGACTGTGGATCAGACCTCTGTGGTACTCTTACTGTTGTGAGACCTGAGCCGCCCTTTTTGTAGCCCGGCACCTTTGGATTGCGGACCAGGTAACGTGCGTGGCACACGTAGACGGGCTGTGCAGTTTTTCGGTCACCGCCCACCACCGACCGTTTTCATCCTATCTTAGCGATGTTGGATGGGGTAGGGGAGAGTGCGGTAGATACTGCGCAAGTCTGCTCCAGTCACCGATGTTGCGTCCACTCTGTGGAGCGCGCGATATTCTCGTGGAAGACACTAATTCTCGTCGGGCAACAGTTCGGTTCATCGACACTTCCCCTCACCCATGATGATTTTGGGTGCAAAGGTTGCGCTGCACCGTTCATGCGTGATAAATTAAGTGCGATTTGTTACATTTGGATTTCGAAACGAGCACACCTTCGCTGCAGTCTTTTCTTCTTTAAAAACATGATCATCGGCCGTTTTAAGTTCACAAGGTACCAAAATTCTATCAAGACGGTCGCACCCCAAAGTCAGAGACGGTCCCCGATGACTGACAGGCGAGTTTACCAACCCATGTCAGCCGCTGCACCCGCGCTCACCTCCGGCCTTTTTAGCACCGTCTTGGCACCAGATCAAGTCCGATGGGGAGAAGAGGGTGCGATAGATGCTGTGCAAGTTCTCTTCAGTGTAGACAGTCACACGCAGGTAACCAGTGTTGTCACCACTCCATGGGACACTTGGTGGACGCTGGCGCGTGCGACGATCGGAATGGGAAGTCACGTGACAGTATCGACGAGGTGGAGGCGCCGTCTGACATTGTGACTGTGTCAAGGTCATCGTAGCCACGTCTAACAGGCCTGTGCCACAATTGGTATCTGCTTAACTTAATTCACACAGCATGTGCACTAGGCCACGAGGGTACCGCTTTTTGTTTTATACGGAAACTTTTTAGACCAGTTATTTCAAAAAGATCACAGAGACCGACAGCGCACATTGTTACTACATTAAATTTGACACTGTACTTCCGCTCATTGTGAGTTCTGCTGCACAGGAATGGTGGCTTGCGCGTAAATTAGTTTATATTGATAGTGGACTTTCGCAGAACCGACCGCACTCCTCCTCCTCCCCCTACTCCCCCACTTGGACCCGATGTCAAGACAGAGTTAAAAATACCGTCGGTAGAAAAGAACGCATATGGTTGGCAAGGCGTAAACCCGCACACAGTCGTATCAGCACACCTCCTGGTCCATAAGGTACACTGGCTAGGATTCTGAACAAAAAGAGAAGAGGGGGCGGCTCGGATTCCACTAGGCCATAGAAATCACGTAAAGAAGAAGCCATTGCAGCCTGACTCTTAGATCACCAGGCGGCTCCCTCACACAAACACATAACATTGGGCCGACTGCGAGGTCCGGGTTATCTCGTTAGTTGGAACTCTTCCAAGTCACGGCTTCCAGCGAACCGTGATAGCTTCAAGCCTATCGGGTCGTTCATAATGAGGAAAATACGCTCAGACGTCCAGCTCACTCTCTATTCTCACTTCCAGGCCCCAGCCACCAGCCGAGTCGGTCAGTTTTCTGGTGCGGGGAATGCGCTCGGTGGCTTACATAGCCAGTGAGTCAACTGCTTCCCTTAGCAGTCCCCAGTTGGATTTCATCTGATAATTTCTGTGCGAAAGCAGACGTTCCTTTGCGCTACTATTTCGTAACAAATACTGCCGAGTAGACTTGAAAATAAATCACATGCACGTTACTCAGTTGAATGCTACCTTTGAAAAATTCGCGAGCACAAGCCGCCGATGATGACATTTTGGTCAAAAACAGCAATGTAATATTTTCTGACGGGACTTTACATTGAGGGCATACTCTGTATTAGAAGATGGATAACTTCAATATCAACGGGCACTTTTTAAAGATGAAACAAAATGATCGCCTGTATCTACTAGACTACCTTTGATGACACTGACTCATAAATTTCATCTTTTTTTTCTGAGGAAAAGTAAAAGGGTACGAATTCTGCAAGTTACAGTTAACAGAGAAAAATAAAATTTCCAAAATCCACTTCCCACTTTCAAGACTAGTAACAATCGGGAGATGGCCACCAAAAAGATCCGGTCAACCAAAGCAGCCTGTCCTACGGGATAGGTGGTTATAGAGGTTTAATGGGTTAGGCCTTCGAACGCGTGGATAATACTCCAGAATAGTAAGAATTTTTTCAGAAACGAAGCTGTGATCTACGGCGATCGTTTCGCAACTGTCCAAAGGTATGATGCCATAGATTGAGCCGCATACCTACAACTGCGATCGTCACCGACCTAGGGAAGTAATGGTCATAATCCATAAGCCAAAGGGCTCGTCCACAAGTTACTGTAGATTTATCCGCATACCGACTACTGCGCTCGCTCTTCAGCTGTGGAAGATAGTACCAAGGTTGGTAATCATAGGATAGGTCTAAAGTGATCATTCCCCAACTGTCCGCAGCTATGTTCTTGCAGAATAAGCAGCAGAAGGAATAATGCCGTCGCACCTGACCTAAGGAAGCATATCTGAAGGATGGTAAACCAGTGGTTGGTCTACAGTGATCGTTTCTCAACTCTCCTAAGGTATACAAGGCTGGGTTTACCCCCAACACCACTTCTGCTGTCACTCGTCAGCCGTGCAAGCCTACATGAAAATTGATTAACCCTGGCTCGGTTTACAGCGGTCGCATCGCAACTGTTGGAGACGGTGATAATCTAAGTGAAGCAACATGTGGACTGCAGGGCTATAACCTGCTCGAAAAGATAAAGTAGGTATTATTTCTAGGCAACGGATATTTGGGTGCCATCTCCCGATTGTTACCTCAAGACTTTTTTTTCAGAAAACGGTCGCAAAATGTAGATCGAGCCAACATGGGTCTCTCCCCTTTCGCACCGAACATGGTCAGCATTCTTCAGTCCATTCCTCTGATTCCCTTAAAGTCGAAAATCTATGGACTCTTTCCTTCTCCTGGGAGAGAGTAAATTTGACAGCCTGTTTCCTCTCCTGCTTTACACTCGGAGAAGAGGTGAGATTTGAGGGAAAAAGGGAGTCTCTAACGCAACTACCTCGTTTCCCAGTGTTCTTGCGTATGCTGTCGCACCTGTCAGAGGGTGTCTCAGTAGACTGACGAATGCGCACAAAATGTTACTGTTTTTTCCTGGTCTCAGTGTCTGTCTCTACATCCTGCCCTGTTTCGCTCTGAGTGGAATTTCCTTCAGACGTCAGCAGTGAGTGAAGGGGAGGGGGAGGAAGGCAAGAAAGAATAATGCTCAGTAGCTTGTCCACCCCCCCCCTCCCACTGTCACCTTGAGACCTAAGTGACTGTAATTACTGGGCTATTCTGACAGATCTATGTTATTTTTTCCTGCATACCCCCAACGGAATTTCCACAAACGTCTTTAATAAAAGACAGCATAATGCTTCTCGCATGGGTCTTATAACGTTAATAATGCCTTCGTGTAGGTTGAAGCTGTTAATGTTTTTTTTTAAAACAGCCTTCCCTTCTCCGCAAGTCAGAAGCGCGGACCGCGTGTACGTTCCGTATGATATTGAGACGAACCAGCTGTTCTGGTTCGACCGTCGACGAACACAGTCGGTAAATTTTAGAATCCAAGGTAGAAAATCAGATGAAATGGCTACGCAGTTCCCGTCCAATCCCGGTGTCCTGTCAGTTCAGAACGGTTAGAGTTAATTTGACTTGAATTCCCATTCCTTAAGTCTAGAGACCTTACACAGGGTTCTGAGTATCCTTTCATCTGTGGACTGTACTAGAGACAAGCATTAACTGGGATCGAGAGACTGATTCCTCGCGTTGAAACTGTCCGTGGGGAGGTTTGAATATGTTACCTCTGATTGGACAAGAAATCAGAAAATGTTTCAACAAATTGGTGATTTCCAGAATTCTTAGCAGAACTGTCCGCCGTGTGTTCCTTGTCGTTTTGTGATACTTTATTTCGTGGTTAATGCTCCATTTCGACGTTGCTGGCACTCAAGGCTTGGAACCTTCATGTACCAAGTGCCTTCCCCTTTAAAATTTTCAACTTTATGCTCCTCAGCTCAGGTAATCACACCAATGCAGTGTGCCAGTTCCTCGCTTTGTTATCGCTTGCTTTATCCAAAGAGGCCAGCCTTCTCCGTATTGGTATTCAGAAAAATTTCAGGAAAGTTACCGTCTTTGGAAATGTTCTAACGAATACCCTGTTTTCGGTAGGACTGACGTGTATGCTCCCACCCTAAACAGGACATGACATCAGGAACCGCCGAGCAATATATCTATAATTTATGAGATGACTACCAGTGAAATTAAAACGTGTTTTCAAATTTTTATGCCACGACTGCCCCTGCCGTTATACGGGCCAGGCGGCAAAGTAACACAGCTCGAGAGTACTGAAGTACAGACGGGCCGTTCGGAGAGGCGGCTCGATGAGTAGGACTGAGTTATATGGTCCCCTAAGCAGAATATGACATCAAAGAACCGCCCGCAATACGGATGGCTTCGAGCCAACTTCCAGTGAAATTGGGGTTAAGTTTAAGGTTAGCATTAAGTTAAGGATTAGGTCTAAGGCGAGATCTAAAGTCAGCGGTGAGGTAGGGGCTGGCGTTAGATGCAGAATTAAGGTTTAGGGTAAGGCTTGGGTTAAGAATAGGGCAACGGCTTAGTTTTATATCAGGGCTGTTGTTGGAAAATATTTTGCCCTTTCTGGAATTATGCGTAGGTTCGCCTTTTTTTTACTTGGGCGGGGCGTTCCTACTCCCATGTCCTGCTTAGGGTGCGTTATAAGTCAGTCATACCCCGTTTTCCATGAACATGGCAGCAGACCCACACAATATACTGCTGAAAGCTATCCAGTGACAGACATGGAGTTCGATGGACGATCACACGGTCTGACATCTTGTACGAGCCTGCACTACTCTTCTTATACGGCAGACAGGGCGTCCGTTCCCTTCGGCGTCCACTTTTTGGACATTTATCCATTAGGCTTCCGCAAACGGTGGACGCAGGCAGTCATCAGCGGCCGTCTTGATCGCTCGGGGTTGTATTTCTCACGGCATTTGGTTCCATGGAAACGAGTGCGGCGACCTGCCAACAGTTGTCGCGTCACCAGACTCTGCGGTGTTTCATAGGTCTGTGGACGTACCAGGGGTTAGTACTCAACGCCCCGGTAGCACCGTTGCAGCACGTTTTTCGAACTTGAGAGCCTGTTGACGGCCGTTATACCAACCGAAACTCGTTTGGCCCTCTGATGAAACACCGCTAAGCTAACTGTCAGACTCCTCTTTGACGCAAAATCAATTTTATGAAACAATGGAGTCAACCATTGAGAGAACACTGGTGCCGCTGAAACCTATTCCGGCTGTTCGTACTCGCTGATAGGACCAAGTACAAGGACAAAACGTCGACCTTTTCTCCATAATGTTTCTCTGAAGTCATACAAGTTTTTTTGAAATTAGCGTATAGCATCTGTGGGAATCCAGATTGGGCTTAAATACTCGGTGCTGGATCACGTGGTGGACTCTGCATTCAAGCATTCTCCCAGGTTTCGTCTCTCCTGAAGTGACTATGGTGCGGTGAATATGCTGTTCTTTTCGCCTGATTACATTGCCCTCAAAGATCAAAAACAGTGGAGGAATGCGTTCAGCTTTCGCCGATAACTGCGACTTCTATTGAGCCTTCGGAAATGCACACCCCAAATGGCGCAGATCAATGAGCAGTGCTCAAATTCATTACCCCATTAGCCGTTTATGTCACAAGGCGAAAGAAGATTTATTCCATCTGCTAGAGCGGATCCAGTTGTATCTCAATCTCTTGCGGAAAAAAGTCGAGTTTGGCGCCGCCATTATATCAGGAAATACGACGGTTCTGCGAAGTTGACGTGTCACTTTGTTAATTTTGAATGAGGACTTCACATAGCGATGAATATCCACGACCCAATCAAAACCGTGTGTCTGGAAGCCGCTCGGCGAACGCTGGTATATTTATAATGCAAACAGGGGTTTTCGGCCTAGTTTCTTGTGCAAAATAGCCGTGTAGGACTTTGGACGTTCATAAACGAGGGGATTCCGCTCACCACAAAGTTAGCGGAGCTGTTGGCTGACTGCGGTCAATAAGTCAGAAATGGCCATCTCAGTTTCTTTTATATCCCATCCCGCATCATGCCTCCTATCAGAGCTGTACTTCTAAAAAAAAGCAAAAAATAAAGTTGAGAATAAGGAGGTGTGATCGGTGGAACAAGACCTAGCCGTCGTTTCGACTTCCTACTTGGGACCCATCATCAGAAACAGTGTGACGTATGTACAAGATGCGCAGTATTTGCAGGGTTCAATTGCTATGCCGCCACATGCGTGCAATAATTAGTAACTTTCGTGTGCAACGCCGGCGGTCGAATTGGTGTGACGATCGTTCGTTCGTCCGCATCCTAGCCGGTAATTGCTGCAACTTTGTCTCTGGTGCTGTTTCGTGGCATGATAACGACTCACCAGAATCTCACGTTTCCGCTTCTACCGTAAAGAGGAAGAAATTATAATGCACCGACATGCAATGCTTCTCAAGGTTTTAAGTGAAAAGTAAAAACGTCATGTGCGGCCTCGCATCCTCGTGGCGAGTCCTTTAAAATGCCGCATGTCACGTGCCAATCGATCGATTTTGCGTCTGCTAAGGCGCCCTCCTACACGCTGGCAACTCCAGGACGGCCCGGTTGAAGAATGCTGCCGCCCATAAATAACGCCCTAAGTCGTTGTAAATCCGCCAGTAAAAGTAACAGTAAAGACTCTATTGTCGCACGCCTGCCTCGTGGCATTGTCCGCTTGGGGGAGTTAACTACTCGCTTTCCGAAGAGTCTAACCTACACACAGATGCAGAAGTCAGGCTTCCTTCAAGTTCCCGAGGTCATCATCCTCATCATGGACAGGATGGATAAGTGTTTGCCGCCGTTATCGGGTGTTCTGAACGGATGCCTGCCGGAGACTGTGGACAAGTGCGAAGACATGCTCTCCACCTTGGTAAATGGCCAGGCCTTCCGTTCACCCTTCTCTGTCCGTGCGCTCGATGAGGCCACTCCGGTGCAGCTGTGTGTTATGCTGAAACTCTTCCTTCTACGCCTGGAACTGCCACCCTTTGTGGCCTCCATAGAACTCTGTGACATTCTGCGAAAGGAGCCCTTCAAAGTGACCCCGAATATTGGCATGTGTAGGGCAGTGACATACGAAATACTCTCGAAGGAATTAAAGGGCAGTCTGGTGCACTCCTCTCCAGCCCAGACGGCCACCTTTGCCTACATGATGGAACGATTCCAGCGTTGGTGTCACGAAGAGGTCGCCTTCCGACTCAAGCACGGAGACACCTCGGTTGATAGAGCCCAGGTGTTTGAAGATGCCGTCAACCTTCTGACGCACATCTTTGGCCACTGTCTGGTGGGGTTGGATCGTTCTTATCTGGCGGCATTGGTATTTAATAAAGTGGAAAATTATTCACCGGAGCAAATCAGACATACCATTCTTCGGCTATGTCTGGGCTATATTGTAACCCGCTTCTGGCATGATATCTCGCTCTACGGCATTCTGGAGTCGAACCAGGGTCTGGTGACGAAAACCGTTTCTATTTTAAACACGGATTCATCTCTGGGAGGACACCGACCACACAAGTTGGCTTTGCATCATTGATACTGTCTTTCAGCGGATCCCTCCCATTATTGCCACGGCAGTATGCCTGCAAAATACGCAACTGTAAAACTGTAAATGACAAACAAGTTGCGTCTCACTATTCCTGTAGGCTAGATTTGGCATCGAGGTTGTACCCACCGATCCCGGCATCATTCGTTATCTGCTGGATCGCAGACCGAATGATACTCAACACAGGTCAGTTTGTTGACTGTCTTCATTACATCAATGGTGCGTAAGAAGTTACTTGAGGCCCTAACTCCTAATGCATAAGGTGTCTTTTTGTAGGCTACAACTTGAGATTTCGACAAGGTTCAATCGCCTCAGTTGCATACGTGCATTGCCCTAACGATAAGGCTTGCAAAATCAGGTGAAAAGTTTGACTAGAGTAATAACTAAGTACGTACTTTGTGTCAGGACTTGTAATGCTTCTAACCCTCTCAAAAACTTCGTACAGAAGAAGTCAGTAAACTAAACTTTAAGGTCGTATGCGCACAGTGCTAAGCATACTGGAGGTTATTTTTTAGCCACATATGATGACAGTCCGTTTGGCACTTTTAGTTTGTATAGTTTGAAACCTGAGTGTCAGAGCGTTAGTCTGTTTCCCAGACTGCGTTTTTATTTGGTAATCAAGACATCCCCCCGCCCCAAGAAAAAACCCTGAAGTTGTGGTTTATTGTAATTACCTGCCTTGCATGCGTGCATGATTAACGCATCGCGATTGTCACTTTCTCAAAAAAGTGACTCGCAGGTGACGAAGTCCGCAGTGAGGACGCAGCCCTGCAAGTTTAGTCCTTCTATTTTTTTGCGGGGTAATCTGTGCAACCTCCATGGACGGTCACCATTTAACAAATTTACTGCGATGGGAAAACGAAGTTTCAAATAATTGCCACGCGTCTGCCAGCATAAAAACGAAGTGGGGCTTTTCCCTCACACACCACAGGCAATTAGAGGCATTGTCCTCGGCTTCGGTAGGGTGGCATCCAAAATTCACTTGGCTAGATTAATGGCACTTTTTCTGAAGATCAACCTGTAGGGACGCCACTAAGTATGGTTATTTTTGTGTTAGGGAGAGATTAGAAGGGAAATTTGAGGAAGCCTGTAGGTGAAGAGGGGAGAAGAGAAAGAGAGGGGAGGCGGGAATTAGTGAAGCGGCATTGTCCAGCCCCCTCCGTTGTACTGACCCGCAATTAATCACTGAGAGGAAGCGGGAGCTCCAAGCACCACCCATGGACGTGATGTTTGCTCTCTTTATTTGTCAGATGGAAGGAAACTCCCTACTTCGGGTACAGAAAATACTACGCCTCGTGGTAAGAAAAGCTTACCATGACCTAGTAAAATACCGCAGTCGCCGGAAAGTGAGTACCCTCGTATCTGTGCTTGAATGACTGTGTGATAAGGTTATGGAAGTCGGAGGCTTTATAAACCAAATATTTATCGGGAACTGGATAATTACGAAAGGTGTCGTGTCTTACTTATCTACATGTCTTGTTCGTGAAGATCTAAACCTCTTTCCGCGGGACCAGCTGACTGCGTAAACTTGACTTCTTGATGTTAAACTTCAATAACTGATGAAACAACTGGGTGAATACGTCATGCGAAGTTCGAATTAGTGTCCGCAGAGGCTCGTCGTCGAAGAAGAGAGAATAAAACGTCCAAAAACGACTTCAAAGTTTCACCCAGTGGTGCCGGGTGTCCTAGGATACCCTCCGACAGGATTGATATACGTGATCAATGACAGAAGAACCATCTCAGGATCCCGTAAAATACAGAAAACCACGGGGAACCCTAAAGAGTGCCAAACTAGAGCAACTTTCCCACAGACAACCCCTCTCTACCTGTTTCTACTGCTGGCTTATATTTAGGGTTCGAGTTGGTCCTTCAGGATGTCTTCGCATGTATCGCAGCCACAACAGCAGTACTAATACCGGTATCCATACTAGAGCTAGAAACAGGGCAAACCTCCAACTGTTCCCCGTCCGCACGTAATCTAAACAAACATTTGAAGTCACAAGTACATTTCCGTCAATCCCGCCTCTCGGGACAGTTCTGCTGTCCCTGATCAAACAGCCCCAACACGGCCTCAGGCCATGGAAACCATTCCAACAAGGAGTGGATCACATCTACACGCCTACCAGTGCTGCGTTTGTGCCTCGAATGTGGAATCTGCTGGATGAAGGGTTCGATTTAACAACTCACGTGCTGTGCTTCAATCTACGAATCTCCTATTTTCGCCTACTGTCACTATCTCTCACCCGGACATGTTCAGCGTGTTCGATATCCAATCAGACTGCTCATTCCCGGATTGCTAATGACAGTTCGACCACCGGTTCCGACGATGTCCACCGTGTGCTTCGCAGCAGGGTCAGAGCAGAGAGTACGGTAGCTTGCGCGTCAATTAGTTTATTAATGACAGTGGACTTGCGAAGCATCTACTGCACTGTCTCCTCATCCCCCCTGCACTGGGCCTGGTGTCAGGACCAAGTCAAGAAGATCGGAAGCAGGTCGCAGGTGGCTGGAACGGCGAGAACCTGCGCCAAGGCGTGCCGCCACACCTCCTGGCCCACAACTGACATTGATCAGAATGTTGAGCAAGAACTAAATTGGGAAGACGGTATGGATCGCAGTTGAAACGTGGTGAACCCGGCAACTGGGTCTGCCACAGCACCCCGATTGTTGATATGGAACGCGCATGCCTGATAAC
>CACRXP010000398.1:564146-575213 GCA_902702965.1 Spirometra erinaceieuropaei | reverse complement strand
GTGACGTTTTGCTACTTGTTACCCGTCGCCAGTCGGTCCCGTCCATACCGACTTTCTGCTCAAGCCCTCGCCTGAAGCAGGTCAGACTCGGGGTCATTTGGAAACTGACAGTTCAACCGTCTTGACCGACGATGTCGACCGTTTGCACCACAGCAGGGTGAGAGTAGAGGCGGTGACTTGCACGTGACTTCCTTCAGTGATAGTAGACTTGCGCAGCATCTACTGCGCTATATCCTCCGCACCTGGCTCCGGTGTCAACACATAGTCAAGACATAGACTGGGGTGGAAGAGGGTGTAAGTGGCTGGCGCGGCCAGAGCCACCCCTAGGCATGCCGTCACATCTGGCTTGGTTCTCAAAGAGTGGGATTTTCATAGAAGCCACATTAAGGAGGAGCCATTCCAGCATGACGCTTAGTCTATCAGTCCGAAACTCCGCACAAACACACAACACTGGCCCAGGTTATTCCGTCAGTTGGCAGCCATCCAAGCCACGGCAATTAGCGCACCGTGATAGCTTCAAACGTGTCAGATTGTTTATTGTGAGGAAAGCGCGCGGAGACATCGGCCTCACTCTTCATTTCCATTCCCCTGGCACTAGCCACTGTTCGAGCCGGTTAGACGTCCGATACGGGAAGTGAGCGCAATGACCGACAGATCTAGGGAACTCGTCTGCGCGCGCCACGTACACGATCTTCCCGCCAAAACGCACGGGTCTCACCGGCAGCAAAAGAACCACACGGAGAAGGGAGTCGAGAATCACTTTTAGCGGGCAGGTCGTGAGACATCCGCGAATATGTAAGAGCAAACTGTGCATTTAATTGGCCCCAGGCAAAGTCGACTATGTGGCAAGGATGTAGGTGAACCTCGTTGCAGATGGATAGACCTTTCCCAGAGTTTTAGCCCTTATGTGTGGATGGGCTAACAGCCCCTTTACAATGTTCTCTGTGTTTCGACACGTCAACTCCCCGCACCATCGTTCTTTTTGAAGTCTCATCTCATGCTTCCATAATCGTCCATTTAAGGATCGGTTAAGATATTTGCATACTTGTGTATCAACGTCAGAAAAGGGATTCGACGTTCGCTATTTTAAAAGTCGGTTCTCCTATCAAGAATTTGCCTCTTTTGGGTATTAAGACCTATCGAGGTTTGGTTTGGGCAGTTTCCAGTACCGATTCACAGGTGTCTTTTCTTTTTCCGTGCAGTTTCGTTTCTATTCGGGGAGCTAGACAGAAGTCACTTGGCGTAGAGCCAGACGACTCGGGCACGCATTTAAGGAGGTAAATGTCATAATCGATCGAAAAGCCTACCACTCGTCTCAATATGGATGCGGGTGCGTTGTCATGATGTAGGAACCAGTTACACCAAAACGTCTTGGGGTGACTACCAGTAGAACCAGGGAGGACTTTGAGCGCGGCAATTTCTATTCGAAGGCAAATATTGTAATAATAACTTTTCTGGTCGACATTTTGGCACGTTCATTCCTTCAAGGACTGCCCGCCAACTTTCAGCCGTCCAGTGATCTGGGACTTGATTTTGGCCTCATATATGTACACTCATGTCTCATCGCCAGAGTGGTGAGTTGAGAGGATTATTCTTCCTCAAATTCTGTATCGAATTTTCCAGTGCGATCGACTTATTGAACAGATTTCTCGCAAGGTTTGAGATAACCGTGTAGGATTTTCTGCAAAGGCTGGAACACTAGATCACAGTATTTGCAGAAGCGGAAACAAAGATGTTTTTCTCGAAGCCGTCCATCAGTACAGCGTCTGTGGTGGTCACATTCCGCTCGTCAATGTCAGTCTTCCGGCCTCTCGACAGCGAAATTTCCAGTTTCTAACACCGTAAACAACTAGAACACGGTGATATAACCTGGCAGCTTTTTTGCCGAAACTTTTAAAGCAGCTCTCCCATACACGCTCGAAAGTAATCAAACAGGGGGGGGGGGGAGCGGGGGGGTGAGTGTTGTTGTTGTTGCAATCCCAAATACTTCTCCTCTGCGTCTGAAGTGAAGAAAAAACAATTTCTCATTATTCCCTTTGGGAGTTTCGATTGCAAGCCGGACAGGCCGAGTTCCACACGGCTTACCAAAACAAAAAACTTTCCTGGCCACACGCATGCTTCTACTCTGACCGCACTTGCCAGGACCTTTTCCTAAAGTCTCTATGATTAGTTTATCAGCAAGATTTCAGCTTTTTGTCCTCCTGTCCGTTTCAAATACACCTGCATGACTTGGTCGCTTGGAAAGTAAGTTCAGTGTAGGCGTTACGTGTCGGCAGACTTACAGCGCACGGTATTACTGTATTCTTTTTAGGCAGCACTTCGGGAAAACACTCTGCTGAAAATTAACATACAATATTAAAAAAAAAACAAAAATCCATCTCGAAATCAAAGAAGGAGAAATAAGTGTTGCTGGCTAACCTCTGTCTCGGAAAAGCGCTGTGGTATCTTGCGATGGGACGCTATACGTAGCAGGCCGGTGGAGGATTGATGTCGTTTTATGAATTGTGGTCAGTGGTTAACGAATCGAGCACTTTTCAACTTGTTGTATTGCCATCCTCCGCCAGATTAGCTGATCTTTGGAAGTTCAATTAAGGGTTCTGGGACAACTGACGAGGGACAACTGTTCACTGCCTCCCCCCCACACACCATCGTGTTATGTTTGACTTTTCGTTACTTCAATCCTATCAGGGTTCGATCTGCAAACCTGTCGGAAAAATTCGACATACACTTCTTATAACAGCCCCCACGGACCGGCTGCGCTGCGCCCTACTTACCTGGTTGTTCGATCAACGTGAGCAACGGCGTCCTCTGAGTGCCACACGGAGTGGGTTCAGGACCGGTTAATGACTTTGTAGTGGGGAGGACTTGCGTAGCATCCGCTACACTCTGTTTTCCCCGACCCACTTAAATGTCAAGGGGATGGGAGGTTGGTGTAGGTGGGAGTGCAACAGTTGAAAAAGTTAAAAAGCCCGTCTAAGCGTGCCACACACGAACGAGCCTCTACAACGTGCGTCAAGCTTTCACGAGAGTGCCATTGCACTCTGATCGGCAGTCATGGGACAAAGGGCCGAGTCGTCCCGTCACTTGACAACCTTCCGGGTCATGACTATTGGCGCATCAGATTTGGTATAAGAATAAATACGTTGATTTGGCATGGGGGTGGACTCCCCACGATCGGACTCACTCTCCCTTCTCTCTCTGCCATGTACCGTTTGAGTAGCTCAGTCTTCTGGCGCTGTGATTAGACGCAGTGGCTGACGCCCAGGTATACCACCGAACCCCTGCGCTCTGCCACTCCTTGTAGCCTCGCTGGAGAAATCCCCCTTTCAGATATGGACCCACGCGTCCTACGCGCCTACAGATAGCACAAATTCCTTAACAATTTCATGAGTCCCAAGCTTTGTCAATACAATTGGTGCTTCCGATAAGTGGTCCTTCCTCAGTTAACAACGACACATAAGTAAAGGATGAACAGTGTCGGCAATCAGTAATGTTTGAAAGTCCGGAAACTCCTGGGTCCGACATCAGAAGATGTGATGGTAGGGGGCGCTCACCGATCGTTCTTGCGGAACTCACTCGTTCCGTTGTGCCTTACGGGCTCTCACTCTCGAACCCAACCAGCTGCCGCACAGCGGCGCACAGTGGCCATTCTGCCTATATCATGTGCCGCTGTGCTGCTGCTGCTTGGGCTCAAGAGAGAGTCCGTAAGCACAACGGAACGAGTGAGTTCTGTAAGAACGATCGGTGAGCGTCCCACCTACCATTGTATAGTTCCGATCAAAAACCGACAGGGGCAACGGGCTCGTGGCCCAGTGGTTAGAGGCGTGGACTTCTAACTAACAGGTCGCCAGTTAGTGCCCCAGGGGTTCCACATTTCGGGGTTGGGTATGACTGACTGACGACGGCTAATAAGCCAGAAATGGCCATTCCAGTCTCCCTTGTCTTTGTCGTTATTGCCATCAGAAGATGTGTGCCATTCTAAAAAGGATCCCCGGGTAAAACATAGGTGGCCTTGTCCAAGATTTTCGAAAAGGTTAATATTACCATGCCCTAATTCAAACTCCAAACCCAGACATAATCCTAAACTTAAACCTAACCCTAGCCCTAATCCGAATCTTCCTGAAAATGTAACCCAAGGCCCCTGGAATAGGGGCGTTCATATTCCTGTGCGTTGTCGAACCCTGCACCAAGAACTGACAGTTTGACCGTTGCTGTTGACGATGTCTACCGTGTGCTCCACAGCAAGGTTCAGCAAACGCAGTGACTTGTGCGTGGAAAAGTTTGTAGTTAATGTAGACTTGCACTACATCTCCCGCACTTTCTCCTTCTCCCCCACCTGGACCCGGTGTCAAGACAGAGTCAAAAAGACAGGAGGGGATGAGGGTGTAGGTGAACGGCGCGGCCGAGCCCGCATCTTGGCCTCCACTCCGCACCCCCTGGTCCACACAAGGATTGGCTACGATTTTGACAACAAAAAATGGAGGGGGAGGGTGGTAGGGATCCCAATGTGCGCGATGTCAGCCGGCGGCTGGGGCTGCTACCTCACCCCGAAGTGTTGGCATTTGTTATGGTGCGCAGTCCGACAACGCCAGACAGAATTCAATATGGCCCCCGTGTTAGTCCAGCGCATCTACTGCGCGGCCTGCTTTAGGGGCACAAGAACCAAAAACCACACTTCCCGTGTCTGTGGACCGCTCCCAACCCCATACCTCTTAGCGCACTGCTATCACCTTACACCCTTTACTTCGGCATAGACGTTTTCCGGGCACATACCATTAAACTCGTGCGTAAAGTGGAATTGACTGTTAAGACCTAGCTGATTAGACAGCCAATAGGGTAAAGGAGAGCTTGGTTTCTCTAAGAACAAAGTTGGATAAAATGGGCCACGTAACCCTTGATGACACCAAGTCAGTCTGGTCAATCAGCCTGCTTTATTCTGGACCTGGTGCAACGGAACATTTGGAATTCTATGACCTTACATCTAGCCATATATGCTGACGAGACTTATAACAGACGGATTAATAACAAGTTATGATTGCTGATAGAAGCGAACAGGCGAGTTCCAGGTAGCAGTTCAGAAGACGAAGATGCGATCACTTGGAACAAGAAATGTATTGGCCTGACGTTTCGGATTCTCACTCGAATCCATCATCAGAGACATTCGCAGATAAAGGTGATGGTGGCACAAGGCGTGCAGTATTTATAGCACGTGGCTGCCGTGGGACCGTATGCGCACTGCAATTAACAGTTCTCGCAATCACCGCTGGGGTCGTAATCGAGGCGGTGGTGGCTTGTTGGTCCGAGTCCGAGTCTTTAATGGCCGTGATTTCGTCATTCGTGTGACGATTGCTCAGCAAATTGGCTCACTGTCACAGTGATAATTGCTCGCCCGCGCCCTCCCCGCGTGACTGATTCCCCTGCCCAGGGAAAACCTCAGCACGGAATATGGCACCGGGAGGTCATTGTGCTTGTTGATGGATTGCGGGCCTGAGAACTATGACTCGAGCAGCTCGCGGCTCACGCGGTTGTCACCCCTTACGAGGATTTCGGCCTCTTGCAACTTGAAAATATGGCCGGGTGCCGTCGAGTGTGCCGCCACCTGAGAGTTAGCATCTCCCCGCATCACTGCTGCTGCGTGCTCGGCAATTCGCGTACGGAGTAATCTCCCAGTTTCTCCGACATATTTGCTTTGTCCGCAACTACACCAGATCCGGTAAACGACTCCAGACGTTTCCTGCCAAGTCATGAGGCCAAAAGACCCGCTGCCACGGCAGATTTGGCCAGCTGCGGGAAGAAGGGGCGACGCATCGTTTTTGGCCGCGGTGTACATAGACTTCACGCCCGGTCAACCATTATACTAAATTTAATTCCCAGTAAACCGGGTCGAGACTTACTGCCCTTGTGCGAAAAGGAAGAGGGGGAGAGGTAGTTTCGGTTCGAATTTGCCGCTCAAATTTCTCGTTTTCAACAAAAATGCGCTGGTGGACTATCCCGACTCGCCAATAGTAGTGGTTTGTAAGGTTGCCAACTGACCGGATACCTCCGACAACAGTGACCCTTCGTCAATGTGGATTTTATGGAGCCCTGAGTCATGTGGGGCCCAATATCTCCACACTCAACGTCGCTCGGTCATTGCGTCCCCACCCATCTCCAGCTGTCTTGACTCAGTATCGCCTTCCTGCACATGGGAAGGGGGAGTGAGGTAGATGCATCGCAAGCCCGATTTACCACAAAGTCCACATCCCAGTCATCACCACGCTCTTAGGACAAGGGCGGGCTCTCGTTGCTTGTGCATGAAGTCGATATCACTCTTATTTGCTCGAGGAACCATCAATCATTGTGGGCAATTACACGTTCCCCCGTTTGACTCGGGTATTTGGGAACAGCAGCCGTGTTTCTAAAGACATTTAAGTTTTGCAGAGTGCCTGATACGCCTATTCTCTGCTAATGGTTTCAAAGTGCTGTTCGGAGACATTCACAAACTGATAAAGTAGTACACTATATAGCAAAAAGACTGATCTGTCTGGCATGAAGTCCGCGGGTATTTAATTTCGGTGCCTTGAGAAATGTCTGAAGTATGATTCTTTGCCGACCAGAGTGCCTCTTCTACCCAATACCAGTTTCCAAAAAGACCTGCTTGCCTGCGAGATCACCATCAGGCTGCGCAAACTTTTGCTTTACAGGGCGTGGACATCTTGAACCACAGAGGAATTGGGCTTATGCACGCACCATTTTGGTGTCCAAACGCAGCCATTGGTTTGTGGCGTAACTGGCTGAACTGGGGCATTGAATAGACCCGAAACAGCGGCTGTTTTAGTTCCTGCTGCTTTTGTCGGCTTTAGCCTTGAACACTAGCAGCCGAGCACAGGAATCGGACATAAATCAGTCAACGCCTGCCTCCTACACTGTGCCTGTCTTTCCTTACCCCCATACCGCGAGGGACAAGGATGTTGGAAGCCGGGGTGCTAACACCAGTCACCGATGGGAGCATTAGCACCTGTGTAAACAGGTAATAGCCGAGGGCACATCCAGCTTTCGGTTTAATTAGGCTCCAGTCCGGGGAGAGCGGGAGCAGGGAGACTACTACCAGCACGGCGCCATGTTCACCCTTTCCGGTCGCAAACCCGACTCCGCCATCCACGTCCCCTCCCCCCCCGCAGAGGAACTCTTTGGAAGCCCGTAGGAGCGACTGATGTCGCGAACATAAGTCGCCCAACCTGAGGTTAAATTTACACACGAAAGCGTAACTAGATGTGTCCCCGGTCATTATTTGTGTTGCAACTTTAATTTTCCCGAATTGTCACCCATTGGTAATTTTTTTCTTTACCAGTGTTCACTTTTTACTGTCCATCAAAAGCCATCTCGCGCAGTTGCACTTTCGGACGCTTTTTTACGGCAGTTAGGGCCGACTTTTAGGTTGTTAGTCGCAAAAATCCGGTTTATGTCTACAAAAGCAACATTTAGCGTCATAAGGTCACAGACAACCGAGTTGACAGGCGTGCCATTAACGCGTTCCCATGAGTTGGTTTTTTGGTTGCATATTTTCGGGTGGCATGAGTCAGGCCGTGCATTTCAGTCGATTCCGTCTTGTTAAGTCGAACATGCCCGAACCTGTTGTCCGCCCCCTCAAAAAGCCTCCGCACCTGACTTTCTGACGCCCGCTTAAAATCACGTGCGGTTTATTGATTAGTCCAGTTTTTTCTTGGTCGCGTGACACCGTCCGCACGGCGAGATGCCGCGCCTACGCGTCGAACCCGTCACTTGCAAGCCCTCTGGCAAGGGCAGCGATCCCCATCATGTACCAAACTTTCCCACCATTCAAGGAGATCCTGGCTTTCTTGAACCCTTTACCCAGTTTCCAAAGTCAGTCACCTATGCAAGCATGCAGACACCCGGGTTTCTTCAAGTGCCTGACCTCATTGTCCTCCTCCTGGAAAGAATGGATAAGTTCGTTCCTCCACTGCCTAATCTCTTTAATGGCTACACCGCGGACCTCCTAAATGAGAGTGAGGTCCTATTGAGCGCCCTCATCCACGGAGGCGATTTCCATGCGGCCTTTATTGGGCGCGAGCTGGATGAGGCTTCACCCACGCAACTCTGCATCCTTCTACAGCTCTTCCTTCTGCGGCTGGAGTACCCGCCACTTTTGGCTTCCGAAGAGTTGTGTGGACTGCTTTCGCAGGAGGATTTCCCTGTCACTCCTATAGTAGGCGTTTGCAACCCTGTCACCTATGATTTTGTTGCCAAAGAGCTAAAAGCCAGTTTGGTAGGTTCGCTAGTCGCACAGAATGCCACCTATGCCTTCATCATGGAACGGTTTCAGCGTTGGTGCCAGAAAGAACTGGCTTTTCGTCTGGCCGGTGGTGGTTCCAGCTTGGAGAGTGCGGAGGTGTACAAACAGGCAGTGGATTTTCTTGCCCGTCTCTTCTCCAACAGTCTCATTGGTATAAATAACTACTACCTGGCAGCCAATAGGATGCGAACCTGTTGTCATATTTCGGCGCCGGATATGAAGCAGAAGATTGTTCGCCTGTGTTTAGGCTTCATACCATCACGCTTTTGGCACGATATATCTCTTCACGGTATCATTCAGCCTCCTCTGCCCGGATCACAGACGGCCCTCTGGCCACCCGAAAAGGCAGCAAGCGCGCCAAAATACATGTCCGTTGACCCGTCAGATTACGTTTGATACGGAAAGTGAATTTTACCATTTTCGTCAAAGGAGGTTTCTGAAATTCTTAAGCATCCCGGAAGCGGGAAGAATGATGGAGTACGGAGGGCTGCCTTTGTTGTACCCATGGAAAACTTTTTAAAGGAATTTTCGTTAATAGACTCGAAAAATGCCTTTTTACCATATGCATTTCTGTGGTAGTTGGCGCCTGCTCAGTCAGTATATTCTGTCGTTTGAGGTAATCCTTTTTAATCATACCTGGACGCCGTTTAGCCAGTAGAAATATTCAGTAGGAATTTTTCGGGCCAGCGGTAGGGTGAAGGACTCCTCTCAACTGTCGGCAGACTGTGGATAATATCATACGGGGTTTTATCGTGGCATCCGCTTGCAAGCGTTATCCTGAAAACAACAACAACTTCCCTTAACCTCAGACTCCGTTGTTCTTCGAAATTTTCTTTTCATTTTCTATCTGACGCGCTCATTTCGGTTTTCATACGAAACCGTACGATACGACTTTCGGCAGCAATTCAAACAATTTCTGTGTTTTATTACATTTCGTCAGCTTACTGTCCGGCGTGCAACTCCATTCGCACTCAGTCTACCGACAGTTAAGTTGGGTCGCTTACTCTACTGTTGTCTCTGTGGTTCATAGAAAGTCGCGAAGGACAGAAGTACGGAATTATGAAGGTCAGCAAGCGTCAGCTGAAATCGGTGGCACAGTTGCCGTTTCATTAGCAAAACTGTCAACGCAGTGACAGAAAGAAATGCTGGCATTTCCTTGATTAGACCAATAAACGACGATATCAGTGCAAATACTGGCACCAGGACAGCGAAAGGGTTCTCTGACAAGAACTCAAAAGTTAAATGGAGATCCTGGTTGAGAAGTAACTGTCGGAGTGTTAGATACTGGGTTCAGGTTAAGAGGCCGTTAATAAGATTAAATTCTCCGGTTTGCCTGTTTCATTTTGCCGCGGCTGAATTTGAGGAGGACTACTTTCCTGTGAACTTTGATACAATAAACGAAACCGGTTATTTCGACGCAAGCATTGCCTATGAGGTCCGTATACGCATATGCAACGCAGATGTCAGCATACAGTTGGTGGGCTAACTCATGAAATGTCAGCCAAAATTTCGAAATGCGTTCTCGTTTCGAAAAGATAAATTAAGTACTATTGTAAAACTGATCATGATGCAGCATAAATGGTCTATAATGATCCAGTTACCTCAGGGTGTGGGTTTTCGAAAGAACTTATTTTCGGCTGCATGCAAGATCTATACTCTTCAAAAAATGACTACTTGAGTAGCATTCATTTTTCTCATTGATTTTCGATACCCTTGGAAATTCAATTTTATTTCATGGAAAACATGCGTAAAAATATTCATTCTTGAAATTATTCGGTAGAAAATCACGTCTTCTTCCAATTGCATACTCAAAAGAAGAGTATAATTCGGTTTTAAAAAACTTTTCTAATTCTCGAATAATTTTGAACCCGACCTGCTGTTACACTTGCATTCAGGGTTTCAAAACTACAAACTGTTTATTTTCCGTGTACGGAAAACCACGCATTTCTCTACGGTGTTAAGAGGAGACTATATGAGGTTCATAAAATTAAGCAGTGGATTTGAGCAATA
Organism: Spirometra erinaceieuropaei; assembly: GCA_902702965.1. Taxonomy (NCBI): domain Eukaryota; kingdom Metazoa; phylum Platyhelminthes; class Cestoda; order Diphyllobothriidea; family Diphyllobothriidae; genus Spirometra; species Spirometra erinaceieuropaei. The sequence goes on along the minus strand of CACRXP010000398.1, from coordinate 564,910 downwards.
TTGTTAACTTTACAAGCCACATTCGTAAATGCAGATACATGAAGTTTCATGAACGACCATTTAACGGTATTAAAAAATCTCACAATAAGAAACTTTTTAAAGCCGAATTATACTCTTCTGTTGAGTATGAAATTGAAAGAAGACGTAATTTTTTACCGAATAAGTAAAAGAATGAATATTTTTATGCATGTTTTCTATGAAATATAATTGAATTTTCCAGGGCATCGAAAATCAGTGAGAAAATTGCATGCTACTTAAGTAGTCATTTTTTGCAGAGTATCGATCATGCCTGCAGCTGGAGGGAAATTCTTTCGAAAGCCGACACCTTGAGGTAACTGGATCATTATAGATTTATGCAGCATCATGATTAGTTTTACAACACTACTTAATTTATCTTTTCGAAAGGAGAACGCATTTCGAAATTTTGGTTGACATTTCATGAGTTAGCACATCTACTGTATCTGGTATACTTCATTTTACCCCTAAAACGGGCCACGCGGTAAACGCGCTGGATCATCACAAGGGGGGGAGAGGGGAGTTTAGATCGGCGTCTGGTAGGCGTAATCGGGAATGCGCATCCATAAAAAATTCAAACGTTTGGGGCGTGTGTTGGCAGGCACAGTTGCAGGCTCACGTCACGCCAACTGAGATCCGTGCCGTCCCCGATGTTTGTTGTTATTTAAAATCCTGGTTAAGTGTTTGCTGTGGACCCGGGGGGTGTGGTTGTATACTGAGGTGGGGGTTCTCATCGTGTCAGCCGCCTG
>CACRXP010000398.1:548414-560934 GCA_902702965.1 Spirometra erinaceieuropaei | reverse complement strand
TAAAACTATTCACGCATAACCCACTGTCCCCGCTCCCACCCTGTTGTAGAGCACACGGTGAACATTGTCGAAATCGACGGCCAAACTGTCGGTATGTTTAATTGGCTCACACAAGGGGCTGAGCTGCAAGTGTACTGGACTAAAAGTGGGACCAGATTGAATCGTGACAGGCTACGCACAGTCCATGCGAACCCATGCCTACTGATGTACATGGGAGAGGTGTGGTGGATCTCCCAGACGTAGACTGTCACAAACCCTTAACTACCGTGCCTAATCCCATCATTAGCTCTCTAGCAGGTTCAAACAGTCGCCCAGTGTATGGGAGAGGTGACGCAGGCCTATTATGACCATCAGTAACTTGGTATCACGGCGCAGTCCTCACTATGCTAAATTTGACGCACTGAACGTCGTGGCACGAAATGTTGCCAATTGACGGCATTACTCGGCCCTTCTCAATGCGAGGGTCGGGCCCCCAGTGTGCCTTTTATGGTCTTCATGAAACCCTGGCACATCTTGTAAGGACCAGGTCGTGTGTGGGGCACGCGTAGACGGGTTGTTCAGTTTTGGCAGCCACTGCGTCTACGCCCACCTTAAACTGTCTTGACAATTCGAGCTGGGGAACAGCTGTAGATGATGCACGTGTCGGCCTCACTTTAAAGTACTCACGCACAAGGCTTTGCCCTGCGCTCATTCTGTGTTGCACGCTGTGGCCGCCGTCGTTCACGCCGATCAAACTGTCCGTATGTTTACTTCCGACGACTATGACAGCTGCTTCTAATCAGCCTCCCTTTCTTCGGATGAATTTATGAGAAGCGCAAATACATATGACATTTCTTCTTGCAGTAAGGATAGGTTGTGCGACCCCACTGTGTTTAATGTGTATAGCTAATTGCTAAATTTGTTTTAGTACAGGAGTGTACTTGTGTTTCCTTTGCTGACGAGTGCATACGCCGTGACTTATTCACTTTTTCGAAAAGACTAGCTTAGCCGTTTTTGTGCCGTTTCCGTACTCACCATACAACACGTGCTGAAATAGTCATCGGATGCGTTTTGGTCTACTTTGTCTTGGTTAGAACACAAACGCTTGGCCTCCTTGACATCTCCGAACGGTTTCTGTTGCCGAATGCGTGCACCGAGAATTTTAGTACACCTTCAAGGATACTTGTGCGTAGCCCCTGACATACACAATAATAAGACCGCTGGATTTAACTGAGCATGTGTACAAACATTTACTTGCAAATGGTCATCAAATTGCCTTCAGTAAGAAGTCCTTCAGTTTCTTTGTTTGGGAAGCTGTTGCAACGGATATGTTTTCGCAATATGCGACAGGAATATTTCTCACGTCTGCTTTAGGCAAGCGCCGGCTAAGTCGAACCACAGACGATATTGAACCTCGTCTACGACCCGACGTCGGCCCTCCTTCGTGCAGCTACGGTTTTAGTCTGTTCAGATAGGCCTCAATCGAATTTGTGTGTTTTCCTGTGACGCGAATCCTTAAAATGTTTGGTATGAATGACCGTAAAGTTAACACTGCCGGTGTATTTGACGTCCAAGTTGACATTTTGCCACATTAGTTAGCATTTCGTTTGTTCGGCAGTACTTCACCGCCTTCTTTAATTTTAAAATTTCGTTTATTTCTTCCGCTTTCCTAAAAAATTTAAGCTGCAGTTGTCTGACTTTTCTTTGACCTAGAACCGATGGTCTGTATTTTGGAAAAAAAGAAAAAAATTATTGCCCACTTTACTTATTAACGCACTTCCTTATTGTACATAGCGTTTGAATTTGCATTTTTATTCCCTTTAATTTTTTATGTTACGTTAATAAATTGCTTTATTGTACAGACACAAACAGGCTTTCATACTTGCTATAATTAAATTTGTTTTTGTTTATTTGGGTGAATTTCCATGGCTTCTCTAACATTAGTGAGCATCACGTTACCCCGCAACATATATATATATATGTGCACGTGGTGGTTTATTCAAATATGTCTTGTTCATTCCGAGTTGGTTTTGAATATTTTTAAGTAACGCGACCAGATCCTTTGCTATGTATACATATATATGCGTAGGAGAAGCATTTCAACGAAAATCTATTTTCTGTTTTATTACATCGACTTCGCTTCCACTTAGCGTGATGCCCCACTCGTGAAACCACCTATTACCACCATTCCCGTATAACACGGGCCTGGGGTTACTGGTTGCAAAGTGGAGTCACATAACCTAACGTTGTCCTTTTTGATTAGAAAATTACATGGTGAAATTTATTTCCTCTGGTTTGATCGACCAATTAAAGTCTAGGGGTGAGCAGAAAGGTAGTCGCTCTAACTCCGGGATTTATGGCACTGCATTGGCGAAAATAATAATGAAATTATGCCGCCCAGGTAACGAGATCTCAGATAAGGAGGTAGCCACTGGGATAGCTCTGTGTTTGAGGTGAATTCGCTAATGTAGTATGCGGCCATTCATTAGAAGGGGTGGATTGGTCGACTGAGTAGCCAGCACTACTGGGATGGGAGATGACGTCGCCTCCACATGCGCCACTCCCGTTAGCCTGAAGGTGGCTGCTGTTTCATTGCTGTGCTGACGCCCAAGAGAGCCAAACCACACCGCCAGATGGGTCAGCTTGCGACTGACAGGTATCAGTTAACCATTGTGGAAAAGTGCCGATAATAGCAAAATGCCCGGATGACGGAAGTCAGTACATTCACGTCGTAGCGAACCATCCCATAGGTTAGAAGCGTGTAGGGGGTGGGCGGGAGTTGTCGATAGATCGTCCGGGCCGCAGGGTGTTGGAATGACCTAAAAGCTCTACGTTAAGCAGCCGAAGTACATAACTGTCAGATAGGAGAGGCCGTCTGGGGGGACGTAATTCAGTTGCCGAGAATGCCACATTGCTGGAAGACTCCACCAGTTACGGGAGACGTGGATATAGGGCACCTGGTCAAGAGCGTGGCCTTGATGCGGTCATGGTCATGTGCTAGGGCGATAAGCACACGGCAAGACAGATTGCGTGTTTGGATCCCGTCTGTTTTTATGTTATCTTATTGCGATGGAAATCCCAAAGAGTTAGTCTTTCGCGAGCAAAATCCGCAGAAAAATATCGATCACTATGTAGCGGCTTAATTCGTAGCGATCAGACGCTCCTGTCTAAACGATATACACTACAGAACGAGATTACAAAAAAAGACGGGGGAGACTGGAACGGCCATTTCAGGCCTATCAGCCGTCACCAGCCAGTCCTATCCAACCCTAGGCTTGAAACACCTGGGATTCGAACCCGGGATCTCTGATCATTAAGGTGAATACTTTGCCGATTGAGCCACGGGTCCGCTTCTCTGCCGAATGCAAACTGTGTTGGAAGGGGGCACACAACTCGCGCCACGGGACCCGCTTCTCCCGGTACGTTTTGGGTGTCTGTTTAGAGACCCGCAAGCAATCGCGCTCGACTCAATGAACAAGGATCCAATGTTCGAACACCACGAGCTCTAAACATAGGGCTGGGTATGGCTGACAACTGATGACTACTGAGTCGGAAATGGTCATTCTCCCTTCTTTGTCAGTAATCTCGTTTTGCAGATATCACCAGTCGCTGTGTGACCGTCTGCGGGGACCCGGATGGGGCCCCTAAGCACGAGACGAGCAGGTTCCGCAATCCGATCGCTAAACGCCCTTTCAGCTAAAATATGTACACGGTATTTACTCGGAATTGAAAGATACTGAGGACGATGTATTTGTCTGTTCTGGACGCAAAAGGGTGTACAACTGTTTGTGTTAGCATTGCTTACCATTGCTGGGGCATGGGTGGTTGAAAATGTCGCGAGATTCCTCTCTGAAGAATGTTCGTCTCGCCGAGATCTAGCAGTCGTCGACTGCGCCTACACCTATCTCATTCAGTTGTCCTAGTTCCGATAGCGAGTTTTAATGAGTGTGGCGAGGTGTGGATGGCTGTAGGTCTGTTTTGCGGCGGCCACAGCTGCCTTTTCTGCTCGGTTAGTTAACGAAATGGAAATTGCAGGCTGCCGGAATGAGCGAGATTACCGGCGGGGGGTGGAGAGAGGGAGAGAAAGAACGGGGATTTTTCTCCTCCAATGCGCTTCTACCGCCTATCAGGTGCCCACAAGACATGGGGCAAACGTTTTAGTCTCCTTCCTTGTGAGGCAGTAAGCTATACTGTCATAAACAGGGTTGTTTGGACATTCCAGAGGGCTCTTGTGTTCTCCTATGCGTCGAAACTTTTACTTAGTAAAATATACAACCTGGCGTACCTTTTACCGCCACTGTGACTGCATGTCGCGGGCATAAAGCCTCTGGCTACGCCTGCCACAACAGTTCCACTACGCCCACAAAGACTGCGGTGGTTTAAAGGCAAAAGTGTCCAAGAAAGCAAACAAGTACGACTGAAGGACTTAACTGCAACAGAAACCATCCGCACCACATAAGGGCGCTAATATCGACGCGTTCAGACGCAGTGCTGTGAACCGGAAGACAAAGTTATCGAGTTACAATACCTTCGATGGGTGTTCAGAGCAAAACTTTGGCAACCAGCGCATGCGCACATGAGACGAGAGGCCGGAGCAAACCGATTCCAAGTGTTGGCAAGCAAGCCCGTACGTGAAGAACGTCTCGGAGGCCATCAGCCCCATTGCCATGACAAGAAACGCCTAGCGTTGTTTCCTGGATCCGGGGTAGTTGCGGGCAAAGAAACCACGTCGGAGAAACGCGAAGACTGCCGTGGATGCGAACGGCCAAACAGGTGACAGCGGTGTGAAGAAATGACGCCAGTTCTCAGGTTGCGACGCATTCGACAAGACCCCGCCACACATTCAAGTTCGCAGAAGCCGAAGTTCTCGCGAGAGGTGACAATTGCGCGACTTGCGAGCTGCCTAAATCATGATTCGCTGGCCTTTAGTCTATTAACAAGTTCAATAACTACCCTCCCTTCCATATTCGGTGCTGAGACAGCCTGGGCGGAGTAGTTGGTCATCCGATGGCAAGCACTGACTACAGCGCCAATTTCGCTGGACCAGACTGCATGTCGCGGGCATAAAGCCTCTGGCTACGCCTGCCACAACAGTTCCATTACGCCCACAAAGACTGCGGTGGTTTAAAGGCCAAAGTGCCCAAGAAAGCAAACAAGTACGACTGAAGTACTTAACTGCAACAGAAACCATCCGCACCACATAAGGGCGCTAATATCGGCGCGTTCAGACGCAGTGATGTGAACCGGAAGACAAAGTTATCGAGTTACAATACCTTCGATGGGTGTTCAGAGCAAAACTACGGCAACCGGTGCGTGCGCACATGAGACGAGAGATCAGATAAAGTCTTGCCGAACGATCCCGTACGTGGAGAACGTCTCAGAGGTCATCAGCAGCCTCGCGCCGGAAGTAAACATCAAGCGCCAGAGACTGCGACTAAAAGTCACATTGCCATGACAAGAAACGCCTAGCCGATACAAGCGAAGATGCGAGTTCCAGGAACTAGTTGATCAGAAGAAGAAAAGGCGATCGCTGGAACAAGGTCTTTATTCGTCTGACGTTTCGGATTCTCACTTGAATCGATCATCAGAGACAGTAGCAGAAAAGGGTGACTCGTGCATAGGAAGCTGCAGTATCTACAGGGTGCAGTCGCTATGCTACCGCATTCCTATAGCAATTAACCGCGTTTCCCTTCATGAAGGATCGTTGCCCGCTGGTGCGCTAATTGCTTGCTGGCCGGCATGCAAGTTGTTAATTACCGAAATTTCATCACCCGTGTTGGATGCTGGCGTGATGATTGCTCGGCCATCTGGCTCACCAGCTTGCTCGCGCCCCGAGTGGTCAATTACCTTGGCCAGCCTATGCCTCAGCACGCAGTATTGAGTGGGCATGTCGTTGCACTTGTTGATTGATTGAGGTCCCGTGAACCATGACTCAAGCAACTCGCGGCTCACGCCATTATCCCCTCTCGCGAGAATTTCGGCCTCATCGAACTTGAATGTGTGGCCGGGTCTCGTCGATTTGACGGCGACTTGAGAGTTGGCGTCATTCCTCCGTACCGCTGCCGCGTGTTCGGCAATCCGTGTTCGGAGCAGTCTTCCAGTTTTTCCGACGTAGTTGCTTTGTCCGCAACTGCACCAGATCCGGTAAACAATTGCAGATGTTTCTTCCCATGGCAGCGGGTTTTTTGGTCTCACCATCTGACGCCTTATGGTGGCTTCCGGTCTGCGTGCAACTTTAACCCCAAGCGGTGCGAGAAGGCGGCTAACGGCCCGGGATACGTTCTTGATGTACGGGATCGCTCGCCAGAATTTGGGGTCGGTACGGTTTTGTCGCTCGTCTCGTTTGCGAATACACCGGTTGACGAAGTTGCGCGGGTAACCATTTTATCTGAAAACCCGTCGAAGATATTGGAATTCGGCAACCTTGTCACTGCAGTGCGTCTCAACACGCCGATATAGCATTCTTACGCAACTGCGTTTGTGGCTGATTGGGTGGTTACTGTTGAAGTTCAGTATTTGCGTCGTGTTCGTCGCTTTTCTGAACACTTTGGTCTTTAGGACACCACAATCATTGCGGAAGACGAGGACAAACGCCTAGCGTTGTTTATTGGATCTGGGGCAGTTGTGGACAAAGAAACTACGTCGGAGAAACCCGAAGACTGCCGTGGATGCGAACGGCCAAACACGCGACAGCGGTGTGAAGAAATGACGCCGGCTGCCAGGTAGCGGCGCATTCGACAGGACACGGTCACACATTCAAGTTCGCAGAAGCCGAAATTCTCGTCAGAGGTGACAATTGAGCGATTCGCTGGCCCCCAGTCTGGGCAGAGTAGTTAGTCATGCGATGGCGAGCACTGATTACATCGCCAATGTCGCTGGGCCAGATGGTCGAGTAATCATCACGCCAACGCAGAACAAGGGTAATGAAGTTGCTGGGATTAACGACGCAAATGCCGACTATCAAGCAGTTATCGCACCAGGAGCAACCGTTCTCGATGAAGTCGGGAGTCATTAATTTTCATAGGCATGCGGCTGTATGACGACTGCATCCTATAAATAATCCAAACCCTTATGCATGAATTACCCATATCAGATGGTGTCTCTGTGATGATGGGTTCGAGCGTGAGCCCGAAACGCCAGGTGGATAAAGCTCTTGCCCCAACGATCGCCTCCACTTCTCGGCATAAGTTCGTTCTACTCAGGACGTAGGACGGACGAAGTTGCAATGCTGTTTGGCCTCCACGGCACTCTTCCCTGCCTGAGTGACCAGGTTTCGTCGAGTGAGTCGCAACCTGCGAAGTGGCGCCAGTTCCCCGCGCTGCTTCCGCGTGTTCAGCGATTCGCGTCCGGAGCGGTCTTCTAGTTTCTCCGACGTCCCCTCAGCTGCACTAGACCCGATAAACGACTCCATGTATTTCTGATGATGGGCACGAGCATGAAGCCGAAACTCCAGGCGGATAAAGCTCCTGTCCCAGGGATTGCATCTACCCCCTCCCAACTGCCCCCTGGAACAGCTGGGTGCCAGCCGAACGGACCCACAACCAGTAGACGCACGAAAACCCTTAGAGTAACATATCCTTCCTTACGTCCTACGTTGCGATCACCTCTTACGCCCCAGTAGGGGGCTGTGGCTGCCGTCGTTTGAGCTTTCATCTGTCTCCAGGCGTGCAGGTGAATTAACCAAGACAAGGAATTTTTTCCGACCAACTGGAAGTTAGTGTTTAAGAGAGAGAGAGAGTCCGATTTTATCGACCCTTTTCAGCTTTCCTCAGTGTTTTCCAGTAAACACTCCCATCGTTCTCGTATTTCCTTGCTGTCGCCTGTGATTAGAGTACTCTCTGTTTCCTGAATAGGCGACTGAGCTGCAAATTGCCTGGAATGTGCGGTAGTCAAAATCTCCCTTGTACCTTTCAGGACCGTCTATTCTTCGTCATGGAGTTTATCAACGGCGGCGATCTCATGTACTGGATACAACAGACTGGGAAATTTAAAGAGCCCGTTGCGACGTACGTCAACATCTCTGCCCCTGAGTGATTTTTTGTAAAAGCAGCTCTTATTTTCATCTGTATGGATCTTTTTTAGAGAGCCGTAAAGGTTAGGTTTTAAAAGTCTGTTTCAATTCCAAAATTATTTTAAATTCGACCTGAAGTTGCAGTTGCGCTTAGTCTTAACAAACTACATGCCCTCCATTTAAGGAAAACCAAACACTTATCTTTGCTACTAAGGAGAGGTCATACAGTGATTATAACATTTTACAATGAATATGGACCGTGTTGTATACTGAATGAACAGCATTAATAACCGTTAGATATGATGCTGTATGAATGAATGTTTCAAGCTCTTCAAACATCTCAGAATGGCAGAATTTTTTAAACCGTAAAAGTCTCCTCTCTTAAAGTATAGAATTTAAAGAAAGTGTAATTTTCTACAAACAGTACGCAAAAGAGTATATTTTGTACATTTGTTCTGTAAAATATATTCATGTTAAAGCGGGCATCAAACATCAGTGAGAAAATTCAAATTACTTAAATAATCGTTTTTTGCAGGTGGCGGGAGAGCAGCTCATTCAAAAGCCGACATCCTGGCGTTACTGAAATATCTTGAGACTATGCTGCACGATAATCAATGTTACAATCCAACCTAAGCATATCTTTCTAATTTAAAACCCATTGCAGAATTTCGAGTAACATTTCATGAGGCAGTCCAAATACTGTGCTTTTAAAAATCGCATTTGGCCGAAGCAGCATGGCCTTCTTGTTTTCGAATTTTGATGTACTACGCAAAGGAGGTGGGCTAACTCATGAAATCTCAACAGAAAATCCGAAATGCGTTCCGTTTCGAAAAGATTAAGTAAGTATGATTGTAAAAATAATCATCATGCAGCATAATTCTATAATAATTCAGTTGCCCCAGGCGCCGGTTTTCGAACAAACGTCTTTCCAGCTGCATCCAAAAACTATGCTCTGTGAAAAATGACTACCTTAGTAGCATTCATTTCTTCATTGATTTTCGATGCCCTTAAAGATTCAGTGATATGTCATAAAAAAACATGCATAAAATATATATTTTTTGCTGATTAAGTAGACAATTACGTCTGCTTTCAGTTTTATACTCGAAAGAAGGGTATAATTCGGTTTTAAAAAGTTTCTCACTGGGAGCTTTTTTAATACCGTGAAATGACTCGTCATCAAACGTCATGTTGTGACATTTAGCGATGTCGCTTGTAAATGTAACAATGTGGTTCAAGTCCACTGCTTAATTTCATGAACCCCATATGGTCTCCTCTTAATACGGTAGAGAAATATATGGTTTTCCGTACGCGAAAATTTTTATGCATGTTTTCCATGAAGTATAATTGACTCTTTAAGGGCATCGAAAATCTATGAAAAAAATTCATGTTACTTAAGTAGTCATTTTTACGGAGCATGGTTTTTGGATGCGGCTGGAAAGACGTTTGTTCGAAAGCAGGCGTCCTAGGGCAACTGAATTATTCTAGAATTATGCTGCATGATGATTGGGTTTACAACCCTACTTAATTTGTCTTTTCAAAACGAAAACGTATTTCGGAATTTCTGTTGAGATTTCATGAGTTAGCCCACTTACTGTACTTGAGCAAACGGTTAGTGCATATAATCCGTGCCAGGTCTCAAAGTTAACCGAGTTTATTATTTTGAGGCGCGTTCAACCCAGAGAGAAACCACCTCCAACAGGCGATACATGGGTGAGGAAATTGCCAATCGACGATCAGCGACGCAGACCTGCAAGTGACTGCCCAAGGCTCGGTATGCCGGCTCTAAATCATTATATCGATTGACTGAGTTCTTATCCGTGGTCCAGGCTGTGCCGAAACTTTCCTCATTTCCCAGGTTGGACTGAGCGCGTGGTTGGATCACGCATACACGAACGTAAGCTGGCTCTGTGACGGGATGTCGAATTATCACAGGTGACACACAACTTCGAAACGAGTTCTGAATTTAACCTCACAGTTGCCACGATAATCACCACCCACACCAGAAGTTAGACAAGCGGGGAATTGATTGAAGACTGAACCTCGAATGAGGAGTCAATCAATGTATTGATTTAGCGCCAGCATACAGGGCCCCGGGCAGGCACCTGCAGACTTGTGTCAATGATCCTTTATTGACTCATAATCCCTACAGCTGCTGCTTGTTCTGTTGTTGTTGCCGGCCTCTCTGGCGATGAACTCCTGTACGAGTTCGATAGCTCAGACAAATGGGCAAACGCTTCCGGTGCCCGGTCAGTCCTCTTTTCCTTCCTTACTCATGCATACAGCTGGAACGCAAACATGTGTCTCCTTTCGTGACTTGTTTATGTTAGCCAACCATAACCCAACCGGTTATACGCCGGAATTGGACCCTCCCTCAGTTGACCATTCGGACGAATGCCCAGAGTTTTTAGCTGCGAATCATTCGCCGTCGACTGTGATTTGGGGAAAAAATTAAAGTTGTTTGGAGGCGACGGCCACATAGCTGCGATGATTCCATGACGGAGTACGATGAGTAGCCGTTGAAGAGGTTTGAAACTGCCTCCCCCTGACCAGAAGTGATCTGATTCTTAAAAATAGCTTTTGGGCAGGCATGCTATTTTGTGCCCTGGGAATTGAACGAGGACAAGCGCCTAAAGTCGACGGCGAAGATTTTGTTACATTTAACTTCCTGACTTAGCGAACTGTCTCAAAACCTGCAATTAGGTGTCAGCCGATTCTCCGCCATTCGCGCGTACAGTCAAAAGTTGTATTACAACCCGCATTAAATGATGGTTTTTAGATTTGAGGGAATGATGTTTCTCTGCTAATGAGGAATTGCCTAACGACTAAAAATATGGAGGCTGCTACGGTTAGCGAAATTCTAACTTGACACCTTTGCGAAACCACATGGATTCAACCTCGGATGTCCGTCTGGGTTGAAGAATGCCTCCACGTTTACGGCAAAAATGCCTGATAGAACCATCCCTGTCTCACTCATCTGTCGATAGCACGAGTCGATCATCGCTTTTCATAAGTTTGCTTGCTGGCTGCGGGGGGATGCTGAATTGTCAGTAGAAGGAAACCTAACCCTATGGCGTTGGTTACGGTGACCTTGAGCTCCTTGGCTTGTCTACTGCAGGTACCGCTATGAAATAGGATCCGAGCTAATCGAGTTCGGCAAACGTACCTCAGGTCTGCTCGGTAATATGAGTTAGGGTAGAACAGCGAAAGTTAAAACAACCAATGGACATTAGCTATGGCGGAGATGGTTGAGGACGTGCAGACATTTCGCTCCTGTCAGGGACTTGGGGAGGGGGTAGGAGGGAGGGGGAGGGAGGTGAGAGGTGCCTGACGATGAATAACGTTCAAGTTTCGTCGCTGTAGCCTGATGTGGTAGGATGAGGGAACGAACAAGCTGCGTTCATCTTGGCCCCGAGTAGTTTGAGGGCTTGTATGAACGCCTTCGAGGAGCACTAGACTGGATTGGCTGACCATTTGACCACTGCCTTTGCCATCGCAACTATCCGTTGGTGCGCGAACTTGAGGTGCCTCGCCGGCACTTTATAGACGACTCGGAATGCTTTGTTGACGTCTACCCAGTGGCTGATGTCAACAAGGTGGGTTACAATCTGATAAAAGGTGGACTTTTCCACACCTGGATTTGGCCAGGCAGGATGGTACTCTCGCACCTGCTTGGATAGGGGCCTAGTCGTTCGACCCAGTATAATCTACCCCACAGGAGCGAGTGAAGGCATAGATACACATTGAATAAGTCTGAGGGAACAGTTTATCTTTTCCTTAAAGACAATGTAGTGGAGTGTTTAAAAATGAGTCTTCACTTGGTGGCTAGGGTAAATGTGCGCGATAGCAGTGTTCAAGCGAAGTTTTCAATGTTCGCTTGTCGAAACCACTTGACATAGTCTCTTCTTTTCAGTTGTTGGCACGTCCATTTTTGGGAAGGCTCTTCCACATATTTCGGGACAAACTTATCTGGAATGCCATTTTCTCGCAGAGCGTTTTACATTAAGGCGAGTTTGGTCTCAAATGTGTCCGGAGTGCATGTTCTCCTAGCTCGGTTTGCTAAGCAGCGGACTAAGCTTCGTGGTTGACTTGACGGGACAAAATCATAGAAATTTGTGTATTGTGCTGTTCATTTTAACTTATGAAATACACTTACAGAATTGTTCCATCAGGCATTCCGCTAAGTAGGACGACATGTCTGAACCCCCTCAAACCTGTTCATTGGCAGTTTTAAATTTTGTTGCTCCATCCTAACTTTTAAACATTTACAGGCGCAGGGATGAGTGATCGAAAACCTTCGTTCGCCTAACTTATAACTTGAGTTAAGGGACCCCACAACAGGCTACACTGCATATGCGTTCAAACTGTACGAATCAGGCTGACTCACTGCGCGCGTCTATCGGGCTGCGCTGAGTCCATGCTAGCCCCTGCCAGCGCGTTTGATGCCACGCTGAAGACGTCGGCCTTCAAGCCTCGTCAGCCACTGCGTCGAACCTCATCACCCGTTGGTTTAAAGGTTTGGACTAGTGACTG
>CACRXP010000398.1:485350-523181 GCA_902702965.1 Spirometra erinaceieuropaei | reverse complement strand
TCGTCTTAAAGCACAGGCTGAGTGTGGGAATGTGGGGCAGAGGGGGGGGGGTAATAGCAGTCAGTGTCAGAGGGGGGGGTGTGAACGGAAGGGCGCGGGAGAGTTGTAGCGTTAGTCGACCTCCGACCACTGTAGGCGCGGAGCCTGAACGTGGTTTTTCTGTGCGCATAAGATTAGTTTTCGTAACCTAATGGCGGCTGGTTCTGCTGTTGCTAACAGGCGCTGTCCCAGTGGTTTAAGATAGCTCGATGGGACCTTATAGATCACACAAAACGCTTCATTGGGGTCTACATGATGTCCGGAATCGATGCCTCTCTATCTATCAAATTTACGTTGGAGATCAAAAGGGCCGCTTCGCACCCTGTCCTGGATGTTCTTCTTAGCAGGAGGCCTGACGGGAGTGTCCGATGAAGCGTCCACCGGAAGAAAGCCTGGTTTCGACAATGCACAAACTTCGCTAGTTTCATACCCCTACATCAAAAACGAAATCTAGTCCGATGTTTGGCAACAACAACATGCGCGAGAATGGCGCTGCTTATGTTCCTAGTTTCGTCCTTTCCCAGCCATGCCGGATGTCTTCCCGTATTATCTTAAATAAGGGCCGACGCTTGCGACCAATATAACCTGCTCCACAGGAGCAAGTGTAGTAATAGATGCACATTGAAGTGGTCCGGGGGGTGGCAACTTATCCTTACTTGATCCGTGTAAAATCGGGTTAGGCTAGAAGGATACTTCAACCCTTGCTGCTGGGAAAGTTCGCGAAATAGCTTGATCAAGGCGTCTCTTCAGGAGTTCACTCGCAGCGTCCCCTTGAAAAGGGACTTTAAGGAAACGAGTTTGCTTCTCGGCAGTCGTACTGGCGGGTTTCACCGGTCGTTCGGTCATGTTCTTTGCAGTAAACCTGTCCAGGTACCAGTTTTCACCAAGAAAGTCCTGGAGTTTTCTCAGTTCCTCGTCGATGCTATCTGTTGAGCAAATTTTCCGAGCTCTTTGTGTCAAACATCGGACTAGATTTCGTTTTCTTTGTAGGGGTATGAAACTAGCGAAGTTTGTGTATTGTCCAGACCAGGTTCTCTTCCGGTGGACTCTTTTTCGGACACGTTCGTCAGAACTCCTCCTTAAAAGAACATCTTAGAAAGGAAGCAAACCGGTCAATTCGATCTCCAACGTAAATTTGATAGAGGGATGTGACTGATTTACATTGTTTAAGAGGGCATCGACATCGGTTTCTTCTGGGGCAATTGCAAAGGTATCATCAACAAAGCGGCCGTAATGTTTAAGTTTTCCGATCTGATCTCTTAGTTGGAATCTCCCCAATTCGCTCATGAAGACATCGACTAGGGGTGGTCCAAGAGTCGAGTCCATAGCATAACCCATTACGATAAGGTGAGGCTACCGCACTGCCATGCACTGCCCTGTAAACGGCTTCACCACAGTCATCCAGACTGCAGTTTCCCTACGTTCTACTTGAATTCACAAAGGAGAAGTCTTTCAACTGTCTATGCAGTAGTTTTAAAGGCCTTTTCAATAAATTCCTCAGGATGTCTTTATAATTTGCTCTATTTTCGTAATTTCAGTGAGTAAGCCCCCCAACAGACTGTAAACAGGCGCTTCAATGGAAATAAAGACGTGGAACTGACAAACTCCTCTAATAAATTCTTAGGGCATCTAATTCGCACAAAAATACCAAAAAATCAGACGCGGCTTATTATGTTAGGCATTATTTGGCAGGAGCTGATCCTTTTCCCATACTTCAAAATGAAAATAGATGTCAGCGGAAGAAGCCGAGTATGGAGGAAGTTCAACTACGATGTGACAGTCTACCGGAGCTGGCGTGTACATGAAGATTTAGGCACTCCACTTTTCCTCGACTTTCTGTATCTGAGGTCAGGATTGTCTGATGTTTCTGATTTAGCAAGACGGCAAAAAATGATACAGAATGGAGAAACCAAGCAAACACATTTTGTGCTATGCAAGTGTAAAAGGGAGACTAGAATGCCCCTTTCTGGCTTGTTATTCGTCATCGACCAGCCACAAGATTCTGTACATATTTCCGCAAATGTTATTGCCAATAGAAGCGAAGAGACGAGTCCCCGGAAGCAGTCCTGGAGAAGGAGACATGATCGCTGGAGCAAGACCTTTATTTGCTTGACGTTTCGGATTCCTGCTTGAACCCATCATCAGAGACAATAGCAGATACGAGGGGTTAATGCACAAGCGGCTGCAGTAATTATAGGACGCAGTCGCCATGCTACTGCATGCCTATGAAAATTCACGGCTCCCCACTTCAACAAAGGTCGTTGTACTTGGTGTGATGACTGCTTGATGACCGGCACTTGCGTCGTTAATTGATGCAATTTCATCACGGGAGTTGGATGTTAGTGTGATAATTGGTCGACTATGTGATACACAGAGCCTGGCGTTGGGACGAGTGTTCCCCTGTTCACCTAAGCTTGCTTAACGGACCTGGTGTATTTGCGTGCATAGCAGCTACATTGGAGAAACAGGAGGACTGCTCTGGGCGCAAACGGCCGAACACGTGGCAGTCTTGCGGAGAAGTGGCCTCAGCTCTCAAGTGGTGGCTAATTCTATGAGATCCGGCCACGCATTCAGATTCCACAAGGTCAAAATCCTCGCTAGATGTGACAATCGCGTGATTTGTGAGCAGCTTGAGTCATGGTTCGATGGCCTCCAGTCTATCAACAGGTGCAACGAACTTCCCCTTCCATTCTCGGTGCTGAGACTTCGCCTAGGCGAAGTAATTAGTCGCACGGGAAGTGCTCAAGTGAACACTTTTCCCAACTCCAGACTTGGTGAATCAGATGGTCGAGCAATCATCACACCGACATTCAATTCCCATGACGAAATTGCATTAATTAACGATGCGAGTACCGGTCATCAAGCAGTCATCACACCAAGTACAACGTCCCCTGATGAAGGGGTAACCGTGAATCTTCATAGGTATGAAGTAGCATTACGAATGCGTCCCATAAATGCTGCAGCCGTTTTCGCATAAATCCCTCGTATCTGCAACTGTCTCTGATGATGGGTTCGAGCAGGAATCCGAATCGTCAAGCGAAAAAAGCTATCGTTCCAGCGATCGTGTCTCCCTCTCCACGCACATGTTATTGTTCGCTATGCAACTACACTGAAGTTATCAGAACTAAGCCACATGACGTAACGGGACGAACGTATCTCCTTACCTAATGCGTATGAACCCTTCCCGAGACAATTAACATGTGTGCATGTGTGTCGTGATGACGTTCGCCGATGGAATTAGTTTTTTCTATTCGTCTGTTGCTTTCATCTGGCTGAGGAGTGAGTCCACTGTCGCAATCATGTTGGCAGGTTTGGCATCGTCAGGATTAATTGAGGCCCCATGCCCTAACATCTGCATTTTTTCTCCGTCAGCCCCTTTGACGACAGGTTTTGCACCAGTTTGTTGCTCTTAGATGACATTGCAGAAGGCGGCTTACGAAATTGGCTCTCAAGGGCCGCTTCGCGTGTCGCTCTCTGTTTCCGGATTTGTCCTGCCACCCTCCGCTGAAGCAGTTTTGTACCCTCCTCTCCCATAAACTCGCAGCTCCTTGCCTCCTGACGATATTAGCGAGTCCTTGATTTACCGTCTTGACTGATCACGCGGATCATCCGTCTGCCGTTCTGAAGGATTTCGCGACTCGCCAGCCCTGTGTTAACCGGAAGTTTGTATAAAACACACTTCGGCAACACATTATTATCGAGACATCTGTGCAGAAACTGAATCTGCGCGTATTTAGACGCCTCTCGAACGACAAGGGTTACCCAGCGTCAAGCCGATTAGATCCCATCACGCCCAGAAAGGTTGCCGATAGAAGCGAACAGACAAGTTCTAGGAGGCAGTTCAGAAGGCGGAGATGTGATTATTGAAACAAGGAATTTATTGGCCTGGCGTTTCGCATTCCCACTCGAACCGGGTTCACTGATCGAGTTACGGGACGCGGTCGGCCCGTCGAGTCTTTGGTCTCAATTTTACCTAGCGACCGGAAATATAAAAGCGCAGAGGTGTTCTAACAAAAACCAGGCAAACTGGGATGGCCATTTCTGGTTTATTAGACCCCGTCAAACTCAAACCCAGATTTAGGCCGCATCGGCGCATCTAATTCGCACTCTTTGGCCATCAGGCGTTAATAAGTTCAAAGTTCTCAGCACTGAGTCACAAGATTGTTGCACTGTCGGTTGCGACCTGCAAAATTACTCATGTTAGAGATGACCAGTGGTTAGAGCGGTGAACCCATTAACGCCTAATATCCAAAAGAACGCTGGGTCGAACTTCGAGTGCCCCGAAGACTGGGAGTTGGTAGGTCTGGCTGGTGTGGACATGGCAACTTGTTAGGACCACGCTCTCTTCGTACAAGGAGTGCCTGACTGATTGACTGACTGACAAACCAACCAACAAGTTGGTCGCAGTACAAGAGTACAGCTGTAACTTGAGGTTCAAACCTCAAACACTAACAGAGCGTCGCATGATTACCACCAGGTCATCAGATTTGGGACTGCGTATGGCTTGCTGATGACATCTATTAAGCCACAAGTGCTCACCTCTGTCTTTTCTGTACTTCTTGAAAATCCCCTTCTACTTCAAGAATAATCTTATTTTAAAGCTCTCAACAGACAGGTTATTCAGACTCTGTCTTTATGGACGATCGGGTTAAAACACCGAAAATCATGAAGTGTTCAGCAGCATTTCGAGGCCGATCTGAAACTCAACGTAATCTCAAACGACATAAAAGTGTGAACTAATTTAACGGAAGAAAGGTTTTCTCTATAAACCCAAAATGGTATGTCTACGATCACGCCTGTCAGTTCTATTTAAATTTATTAGGCACCGACTGACCTCATAGCATGTCACCTCATGAAAACGTATGTTAGTACGATGTCCCCGTCGATGAAATCGAGTAAAATCCAGTTTCGCCGGTTGATCCCCATCTAATTTAGCTCAAAAGAATCAAGGATAACACGAAACCCTGGAAAACTGTTTGGGAATCTACACTCCGAATGTAGGCACTTGGCAAACCGTCATATATGAAAGCTATAATTCTTAAACGATATTTAGAGGTTAACTTCACTAGAACACTATTATTATACGTTATTCTACTTCTACTTTGATATTTACTATGTTTTTGGTATGAAAATACATTCTATACATGTAAAAACGAAGTTTACTAAATTAGAGCCATTTCTGACATTTTCGGGATATTGCGCTCTTCTAAAAAAAATCAGCATTTCTAAACAACGCAACACTGCCTTTAATACTTCTTTTATGTTTTTAAATCTTTTAGACTTGCACTTAAGTAACATAGACACTGGACACGTGAAATGGTTTCGGTTTGCGAGTGACTGGCAATCAGTCGTAAATTTCGACACATTTCATGAGTTAGGTCGCTAACTGTATACTAGTTTGCGCTATGCGGCTGCTTACGGGGCCCGCTAGCAGACTCCTGACCCATCTTAACGTCAACATACCTGAAAAGTTCATATTGACCCAACTGTGGAAAACTCGGCGCCTCGGTGGGATTCGAACCCACGCAGCAAGGAGAAGGCTTTAGTAAAGCCAGCGCTCTAACCACCTGCGCTACGAGGCCCCGCCGGACTACGCGAGTTTAATCACATTTGGATCAAGGTACCCGCTTAACCTACTGCAATGTCTGGATCAAACAAATCTGATACAGTAAACTGACCGCCCCAGCAGGATTTCCCAAGCAATTTATCTAGAATCCACCAGATGACTACCAGGCTAACGTAATTCATAGGTATTTTGGCAGATTTTGAATAATTCCTATTGACCCACCGAGGCGCCGAGTTTTTCACAGTTGGGTCAATTTGCTTTATTCAAAATCTGCCAAAGTTTCTATGAATTACGCGAGCCTGGTAGTCATCTGGAGGATTCTAGGCGAATTACTTAGGAAATCCTGCTTGGGCAGTCAACTTACTGAATTAGATTTGGTGGATTCCAGACGCTGCAGTAGGTTGGGCGGGTAAATGTGACTAAACTCGCGTCTTCCGGCGGGGCCACGTAGCTCAAGTGGTTACAGCGTTGGCTGTACTAAAGCCTTCTCCTTACTGCCTGGGTTCGAATCCCACAGAGGCGCCGAGTTTTTCACAGTCGGGTCAATAGGAATTATTCAAAATCTGCCAAAATACCCATGAAAGATTCTTTTGTTCCCTAGGAATTTTCGCCTATTTCAAATATATACTTTTGTAATGATAGAAATGTGCTCACCGATCGTGTTGCGGAACACACACACCTCGTTGTGTCTTGGGGCTCTACCTCGAGCCCAATCAGCAGTCGCACAGCGACGTGCACTATAGGCAGACTAGCATTCTTGACAAAGACAAGAGAGACTGGAATGACCGGTTCTGGCTTATTAGTCGTCACCAGCCAGTCATACCCAACCCCAAGATGTGGGACAGTTGGGGCTCAGTGCCGCGACCTGTTGGTTAAAAGTGCAACGCCTCTAACCACTGAACCCCCGGGCTCGTTGTCTTGTCGGCTGCGGTTGCGTAATGTACAATGATGGAGGGCGCTTACAGATCGTTTTTACGGAACTCACTCGGTAATGCTATTCTGCCTATATCATGCGCCTATTTGCGCCTGCCGATTGGGCTCTAAGGAGAGCCGAAACACACAACGGGACGAGTGTGTTCCGTAAAAACGATCGGTGAGCGCCCTTCTACCAGTGTATATCCCTGACCGCAGCCGACCGGACAACGGGCCCGTGGAGCAGTGGTTAGAAGTGTTAGACTTCCAACCAACAGGTCGCGGGATCGAGTCCCAGGTGTCCAATATTTCGGGTTTGGATATGACTGACTGACGACGGCTAGTGAACCAGAAATGGCCATACCAGTCTCCCTTGTCTTTGTCGGTACTGCTATTCTGCCCATATATATGGCTTGCTAATGTGAACTTTAGAGTGCACTGTTCGGCAGTTCCGCACTAACTAATGCGAAGTGGGTTGAACTTCACCTGCAACCCTTTAGGAAGGTGTGTTTTTAAATATGCGATTTACTCTGTCAACTGGAGTTTGCAAAGTTTCATGTTCGAACTTCGATGCTTTTTTTAAGAGACCTCAAACTAGACAATGTCCTGCTCGACCAGGAAGGACACGTCAAAATTGCCGACTTTGGTCTCTGCAAAGACGGCATAACCGGTGGCGCAACGACACGCACCTTCTGCGGTACTCCGGATTCAATTGCGCCAGAGGTATTGCAAGCGATCTTTTTTCTGCCCTTAAAGCCTTTGTCTGTTTCGGGGGAACCGAAAGACATTTTCCTCCAAAACGAAGTCTGTAACTCCTGGCATT
This sequence comes from Spirometra erinaceieuropaei, assembly GCA_902702965.1. Taxonomy (NCBI): domain Eukaryota; kingdom Metazoa; phylum Platyhelminthes; class Cestoda; order Diphyllobothriidea; family Diphyllobothriidae; genus Spirometra; species Spirometra erinaceieuropaei. The sequence goes on along the minus strand of CACRXP010000398.1, from coordinate 515,841 downwards.
GTCTCCCTCCCTGCCGGAAACGAACTTATGGTTTTTGATCGTACTCGGAAATACGGATCTCGCTGTATTAGAGACGGACTCACCCTAAATTCCAGAGGGTACCTAATCCAGTGTCTTTACTTTATCCCCAACGTTCTGAGCCCTAACCCTAAACCTAACCTTCATAACTCTAACATTAGGGCAAGATGATACCATACTTACAGCACAGGTACTAGCCAAAAGCTCATACACGCGTGTTTCGCCGATATTCTGCCGCTGAATGACGCAGCTGCGAGGGGTTCGGCTCCTCAGTGGGTCCCCCAGCATTCCCCATGTGTTTTCAATTTATAAATTGTCGGTTTTTAATTTCTTCAGAAATTATCTAAGAAGTTGGAGTAGATTAGTTTATTCAAGGTCTTTAGGCTCAAACCGAGAATTTTATGTATGAATATTTGGGCCAAATTTCAAATATTACCTGTGTTGTTAATATGGTATCACCTTATCCCGACGTATACTACTAACTGTCTGTCGACAGTTAACGAATATTACGCGGTTGCCCGCTGTGGCTGATTGACTTTGGCCCAAATATTCATACATAAAATTCTCGGTCCAAGTATAGAGACCTTGAATAAACTAATCTACTCCAACTTCTTAGATAATATCTGAGCAAATTAAAAAGCGACAATAACTCGAACTATCCTGACCAAAATCTCAACAATAACCCTAATCCCAACTGCCCTAACTCTGGCGCTACCACTCTCTCCAATCCCCCTAGAATTTAGGGTAAGGTCACCTGTAATACCTGGGGGCCCATATTTTCGCGCCCAACTGATTTTTGCTGTAACCAAGGAAATACTGGGCTTTTTAATTTTCCCTAGAGAAATAACTGTTTTAAGTGTAAACTGATGAAATTTAATAGAAAAGCCCTAGATTGACACTCATCCTAAGATTTTTGACCTGTTGGATGTTTACTTATTTCCGAAATATACAGACCAGATCTCAGTCGTATTCTTTCAGGCGTCGACTAACGGTCCACCGAGAGGGGGACGTTGCGTGACCGTGGGCTGTCGTCTCTGGTGTTTCTGTGAATGTAATGGTCCGATAGGCTGTTTCGGAGGCTAATTTTCGAAGAAGGCGACTGAACAAATTTCGAGAATATTGTTTATTTTTTGAGCTTTTGAACTCGTATGTAATTCCATCGTCAGAGATGACAACAACGGGCGAGGGACATTTATCGGGAGTCATTAGCCAATACACGATTAATGTAGGGGGTATGTGTGCGACCGCACGAGTCTCTGTACGCGGAAGCCAGATCAATATATCGATTGGTTGAGTTCTCGTCAGGGGCCAAAGCTTCAATATTCAAAGGCCTATTTCATTACGACACACGACAGTTCGACCGTCGTTGCCGACGTTCTCTACCGTGCGCCCCACAGCAAGGTGGAGCAGCGATGGCAACTTGCACATGAATTAGTTTATAGTTTATAGTTTATACAGGTCGAACCTGCACCTTGGCACCCCAGCTCACATCCCCTGGTCCACACAGCAATTGGCCAGGTTTTTTCACCAACAACAACAACAATGGGGGGCGGCATGGGTTCCAGTGTTCGCGAGGTACGCCGGCAACCGGGTCTGCCACCGCACCCCGGAATGTTGGCATTTGTTACAGTGTGCTGTCCGATAACGCCTGCCAGAATCCGATATGGCTCCCGTGTTGGTCCAGCGCATCTAACACGTAGCCGGGTTTTGGGCCCGTTTTGGATAGCAGTTAATTTGGTTATGCACTCCCTAGAAGAGACAAGACTCTCCGGACAATTTATTTTAGACATAAAGCACATATTCAGTAGGTAATAAATAAGAGTGCGCGCTCAATTAACATGACATTTTTACGCAACTTGCAAGGAACACAACTAACTCGTGAAACTAACGTGCCTCTAGCCGGGTGGTAAGTCAAACAAGTTAGGTTGCTCTCTCGTTGTTCTTATTTCCTTCGCTATGAACTTATTCGCTTGTGCTAACGTGGTGCCCTCTTAGTTCAGCAACCGGATGGAACCGTCTTACCTGGGTAAATACCCGTCGTAAGGGGGCTTATTTTGCATAAACACTTGGCACGAACTTTAGCACCCATGTCCTCATGATTCATGAAGGAGTTAGTCCTCGATAGTGCCGGCGAGAAAGATGTTTACCGGCGGAATTTTTTAATCTTCCCCAGACTTTACCTGTCCAACGCACGCAAAGGCTTTGCAGAAGTTCTGCATTTCACTGCAGAGGCGCATGTCTAAGATCAACAGTTATAAAGCTGTATAATCCTACGATAATTTGTTCAGGTAGCAGCTATTTCCGACTTGTTAGCCATTTACAGTCAGCAAGGCTCCGATCGGAGGCGGAAATGTTGGCGTTGTTCCAACTGGCCATTAACATTAACGCTCTCCAACACCAGTGGCCCACTCACCCTCGCCTGCGATCGGGCGTATTTAAAGTCACGTGGCTGCTGCGGTTACTTGCCTGCGCTAACTGCGGTACAGAATACGAGGGCTGTGTTTTTTGTCTTTGTAGCCCTCGCGAAATATTCGAATGGCCGTAGCAGTCGGCATCCATTTAAGCTCACACAACTTATGCCGCAGGCTCTGGCGCCAGGGTAGGATAAGACTGACGGGTACAGGCACAGGAACTAGACGTGAGCCTCACAGTTGGTCAGAGGTTTCTTGACCAGTGAAGTCGGTTCAGACAAATATAACAGGCCGAAATGTCCTGTGACGCGTATATGAGAGCATCGATCTTGCGACTAAAGGCTGATAAAGTGAATCTTTCGCACGGTATATTTTCATCTGTGAGTATCGTATGGAGGGCGAAACTCTACTTTTTACAGCTTAATTTTGCAGAATATGAAGCAGGATCTAACATGACTTCCCTATTTACACTACCTTCGACGGTCGGACAGGGGAATGTGAACCTCCCGAGTGCTACAGGTGGCCTCAGGCTGAATTTTTTTGTCCTAACGTTAATATTCACCCCCTATACCGAGCTCAGTCGTAACCCGAATCCCAACTAACAGCGACCCTCAAGAACCTAACCCTAGCCCAAACCCAGTCGGATCTTATTTCATAGACGTACCTGCAGTAGACAAGTCCCAACATAACCCCTAACCCCAACCCCTACGAAATAGGATCTCGCAAAAAATTCTTCTACCATAGGACTAATCATGACCGTAATTCCAAATTCTAACCTAACAGCAACACTAAGCCCAACCCATCCCCAGAACTTAGAAAAAAATCCGCCTATAATGTGCGGATCTGTATTCCCGTGTCCAGTCCTTTTTGTGTGAAATTAGCGTTGCCGAAGTAACGAGATTTGTGCCCTTCACAGCAATTAGTTTAATGAGCCGCTTCGGCATTGGCTCCGGATTGTTTTTCGGTGACGTCCGGCTAGAAACTCCTGACTCCACCCAAGTACTGTGAGCGAACATAGTCCACTGCTATCAACGGTCAAATCAGCGAAATGCGGATGACAATGCGTCCCCTAGTTGCATCTGCGTGTTTAATCCTTGTGGGACAGTACTTTTAACGGTGGAATTTGCACAGAAACGCCAGCACATCAAATTAGACCCACGATTTTGAAAGCTAAAAAGAAGTCTACCGGCCAGCACCATGCTTGCAAACTCCCGCAAGGTCCCGCCATAGCCTAACAACAGATGGTAGACTGCGTCTTATAACCCGAAAATTGTCCATCCAGTAGATGACACAGCTGGTTACGATTAATTTTTCTGGGTGGACGGAAAGACCAGATTTTTTGCGCATAGAAAAATGTCCTGTGCACGTCTAAAACGTTAGTTAGGTAAAGTGTCAATTAGTGTTTCATCAGTTTAATGAAAATTTAATCTTCGCTTTTATTTATCCGGAATTTCTGACACCTGTGATGAGCGCATACTTCTTCAAGGCACATCCAGTCTGTTACGTTTTTTACCTCCTAGATGATAATTTCATACTAGACTCATGTCCTACAATAAATTTTTGCTAAAGCGCCTGTTGATTGTGGATACTGAGTCTAATCTTTGTCTTTCTTTCAGATAATTGAGCACAAACCCTACGGAACCTCCGTAGACTGGTGGTCCTACGGCGTTCTGCTTTATGAAATGCTCGTTGGCCAGGTAGTTGCGCAAAGCGTAAACCGCTGTTCAAAACCTGTGGACTGTTATCAGCCGTTCAAATCGTAAATAGGACTCGCGTTTTCATTGCTGACAGGTGGACTGCATATTGTTGTATGGTTAGTTGTGCGGACAGCACAGGTACTAGCTATAAACCCAGATAGGAGATTCGTCGATATTCTGCCAATGGAATTTGTAAAATTCCCGGTCGGGTCAGATGTGGTTTTGTAGCCGCACCTGTGGTAAACAAATCCCAGCCACCTGTAATACAGGGCCGGTGGTGATAGGGGCTTTTACAGGTGGGGCCGGAAAACGCATAGACGACGAGCTCAAGGAAGTGTATGCAAAAGAAAAGCTATTGGGAATGCTTGGTTGTACTTTGAGTGGTTAAGAAGTAGTTGCCCTAACTCCTAACCCTAACTCACAACCCTAACCCTATAACACCCAGCACGAAAGTAAGAAGAAGACCACCGGTTGAAAGTCAGGAAGGACCACCGGCATTGGGCCGAAAATGCAGACACGGTAACAATAAAACAAGGCCTCCAACAGAACACACACCGCAACGCACAGCAACGCCATGCCAACGTAATAACACCAGCCCAAAATAAATAATGTAGGTCAACAGTACGGTGCCCATCAGGTGCGGCTGCATAACCATATATAACCAAACCGTTTTCATGACACTGACAATGGACGTTAGCCCAAACATAGACACCTAGTGCCGGATTATCTGAGCCAACTACAACTGACTGTTGTTCTGGCATGAAAAATTGCTGCAATTGTACTCAGGAAGCAGAAGGTCTGACAGTTAGGTGAGTAAATACAACATAACGCAAAGAGTTAAATTTTAGTACTAGGCTGTTAGTTCTGAGGTCCTTCCGCAAAGTTTGGTAATTCAGCACCTGGGAGGCTTCGTACGGTCAAATCAGATTTTACAGCCGGTTGAGTATATTGTGAGGACCGTCAAATTAAATCCAAACGGGACCTATTTCACATTTTTTATTAGTATAGTTTGCGTGACCGATCTCATGAAAAGTTGGCCGAAATTCCGAAATGCGTTTTCGATTAGGAACGATTACCTAGGTGGGGCTGTGAGAAGAATTATCACGTGGCACAATCCTAGAGTATTTCGGACTCGTCAGGATTTTGGCTTTTGAATGCACTTCTATTCTACCTTCTGTAGAAACCAAACTCGGTAAAAATGACTAGTTGAATGACATGCCTCTTTCTGTATTGATTTTCGATGGTCTTACAAATTTAAACATATTTTATAGAATGTATGCACAAAGTATGCTCTCTTTTACTCATTTGATTGAAAATCGTATTGTCTTTGCATGTTTATTCTAAAAAAGGGAGTCTTTCAGTTACGAAAAGTTTGTTATTATGAGATTTCTACGACCGTGCAATTTCCATACATACGGCATTGCACATCTGCCTTTTCCAATGCTCCTCGTGAAATGTACAACATAGTGCGCATCCATGGCAAAATTTTATGAACTCTATATAATATCTTCTTAAAGGTATAGAGAAATATGCGATTTCTCTTACGCGGAATGCAAAACTTTTGTTGGGTGAGAAAATACAACGAAACGCAAAGTTTAGAATTCAATACTAGGCTCCTAGGTTCTAGGTTTCTTCTGCAAAGTTCGGAAATTCAAAACCTGTGGCTTTCACGCAGTCCAGTAGGATTTTGCAACCGGCTTCACATTAGGCCGACAATTACGGGTCAATCTGTGGCAATTGTTCAACTTCTTTCGGTTTTTCCATTTATCGAAAAAAAGTGTGGTCGTAGTTTTTGCGGCGCATATTAAATGCATAATTCCCAAAACTGGCATTCCCTGAGCTATATTCAAACTGACCCTACATCACATTTTTACCTGTAATACTTTGCACATATCTCCCACGAATTTTATAACGCCGAATAAAAAAATCATTTAGGTACATTATTTTTAACTAGCCGCCATTTTGTGGGGAGGATGAGGACGAGCTCTTCCAGTCGATTTTGGAAATCACCCCATCGTATCCGCGAAATCTGTCCAAGGAGGCTCTGAGCATATGCAAAGGAGTGAGTGGCCATAATCCTCAATTCTACCGTTATAATCTTTTAATGCTCCTAGACCGAGTCATAAAAGTTTATTTGAGAGAGCGAGGGAAAGAGAGAAGGAGACCAAAGAACCGCGCAGGTCATTAAAGGACAAAGGAAGACGTTTCTCCATTGCGGTTGAAGGGATGTACTGAGTCAAAGAATTTGCTAGAACAAGATTCTTAAAAAGCTATTTTCCTGGTCATTTCGAACAGTTAATATGAAGGCTCTTGTCCTGAATGGACTCTTTTTTCCTTAGCTGATCAGTCTCGGCAAATTCGAAGTAGTTACACGCCCTACACAAAGTAGACCGATGTTGAAATGGTGGGTTTTAATGCAGACTAAGCCCGCTTCGTCTACTTAATGGTTGTGTAAATCAGTAGCATCGAAAGCCTTTCCAAAGTCAGCGGGTACCTCTTTGGTACGACTGTGACTGCTCGTGCCAACAATAAGGATATTAGGTGTGCTCTGAAGCTTAGTTCTCAATGTTTGCTTTGTGAATGCCGTCCTTTGCATAAGTGTCTTATTGGCTTTTCAATCTTGCTATTTGGAGGGAGTCAAAAACTGAATCCTCCTCAAAAGTAGTACTGGTAGATTGTGCGTTCCGCGAAGTTGTTTTTAATATGTTTGTAAACTGGCATTACCTAGTGCCCAGTACGCAATCAGATAATCTGAGAAGGTTGAGGTTGGCAGTTCTTGCTCTCAAAGACCACAATAGTTTTAAACTACTTGCAGTGTATGACCAACGTCATTTAACACGTTTGTCAAATATTTTTTTTAATCAGGAACATGAAAAGAGGATTCTTGGCTTGCCAAAAGGACGTCAAAAGCATGTAATTATTTCTGACTCCTACTGACTTGACCACAACCAGCGCTAAATTTCTGCCAGACAAGTAAACATTCATTCGGCTGCACTTCGCCCGTAGCAGAAAACTTATAAATGGTCATTTTTGCTTTCGTTTTAATCATCCCTTTAACGAAAAAACCCTTAGAATGCGCAGGGTAAGAAAATTAATGGGCATTTCCTTCTTAATTCCGAAACATTACGCATCGCAGTAACTCCCGACAAGATTTCAGCTTGCTGCAGATTGTGTTTCGCCTTGTAGTTTGCATCTCGTCCCTCAATGAACACGGTAGGGTTTCACCCAATGATTGAAAGTTTCAAACTCTTTCAGAAAAAAGGCATTTGGTCGATTAATGTTCTCTATAAGAATTATATTCGCACGTGTTTTATTAGGGCTTTCAACTTGAATTCACCCCTTCCATGCGGGAAACCTATATCGATCAACCCTCATCTACTAAATAACGAGCAGTTTTTAATGAACGACACACAAACCTTGCAGCAGGGAGTTCGCGATTTTGCGTTCCACTTCCGCCCACTCCAAAATGTTTTTCATCGGTCTTTTGCCATGTACCAGCGTAATAAACTTTTCTTGAAAATGCTTTACGGCAGTTTTCCTTTTCGTAAAACCTGCATTGTCTCACACAGTTGCTCAATAAGGATCCCGCTTCTCGACTCGGTTGCAGTCCTGCCGGAAGTCTGGAGATTCGCGACCACGTTTTTTTCCGGAGGATAAACTGGGAACTGATCGAGTCGAAGGCAGTACAACCACCATTCCGACCACCTGTTGTAAGTGTTTAAACCGTCGTTCTTTGTGTCTGGCCGTTATGTGGGTAGGCTTGGTCCTACGAGGGCTTTCGTGGTCCACCTGGACTTCCGAAGAAGTTCCCTCAATATCCTAGATTGCTTGCCTTGAACTGAATAAAGCGAGTGAGGAGAGGTCGCTGATTGGCCCTCGTTGTTAGGCATATCTGCATGTTAGCTCATTTTATTACTATTTATCTGAATATCTGCTACAGTGTGTTGTTGTTCGGAGTACTATGGCGACACTGGTATTGATTTTGGGCCACTGACTTCCTGACTACTGTTCAACTGTGTCGATTACCTTAAATCAACCCCGCACTCAGTTGACACTGACACCCAATTTGCGCTGATGGCGGAAAGTATGAGAAGGAACCAACACTGTGCGTCAAATCCTGGCTTTATATGATAACGACTTGCTCTCACGGGAATGTAGTGACTTTGGCTTGTATACTGAGAGAAGACATGGGAGAGTCTACCTACGGAATGCTTTTCGAGCTAATGGGCAGTCCACCTCATTTATCGAGTAGCGCTAATCGACCACCGGAGAGACAGTCATTAGTCTTGAGGATTGCCATCTAGGCAAAAAGATTCCTAAGGGAGTCTTCCGCTTGGCGAAACCTCTAGGGATGCGTGTGACGCATCCGTATCCAGAAGCCGTGACCCAAGTACACTCTGACTTCCCGCAAGAGTTCTGTTGCCGTCTATTTATGACAGTTAACCGAAATTCGCAAACACCAATTAGCAATAGGGGGAGATGCCTAAAGCACAGACCATACCTACGACTTCCTCAGTACTAGCTTCTTGAGTAGGGAACAGTGCGAACAAAATGGTTTACTTCCTAAGCCTGTTTTTGAAACGCTAGTCAAGTAGACCCCTGGCCGCCTATTTGGCTATGCATTATTACCTCAGATAGGGAGAATGGACGCGAAAGAGAGGTAGAACACACAATCAGCATGACGGTCTCCCATATTTCTGTATCTACGAGTGCTGATTACGACTAGGAGGAATCAGACAATGCCATTCGAGCGTCATCAAGATAAGGGCAATGGATGGGAAAAAATGTCGTCGGCAAGCAACCGCCCCTTGTAGAGATCGTATGCATGCTTCTATGATTCGCTTATCCCCATGAATATGACTAAGATTAAAACGACTTCAACACGGGATATATACGGTCGGCGGAATGCTATCGGCGAATGAGAAAAAGTGTGTTAAACTAAGACGTGCTTCAAACAAGAGTGTCATGCAGTAGGTGGGCTAACTCAAGAAATGTCAACCGAAATTCCAAAATGCGTTTTCGTTTCAAAAAGAATAATTAAGTAGGGTTGTAAAACTAGTCAGCCTGCAACATAATTCTATAATATTTCAGTTACCACGCGATGCCGGCTTTCGAATGAATTTCCTTCTTGCTGCATGCAAAAAAACGCTTTAAAAAACGACTACTGAAGTGGCAAGCATTTTTCTCATTGATTTTCGATGCCCCTAAAAGTCTAACTATATTTCACGGAAAACATGCATAAAAATATTCATCCTTTTGCTGATTCGGTAGACAGTTACGTCTTCTTCTGATTTTATACTCGAAGGTGGGAAATAATTCGGTTTTAAAAAAGTTTTCCAATTCCCGAATAATATTGAACCCGCTCAACCGTCACACTTGGACTCAGGGTTTCCAAACTACAAGTCGTATATTGTCTGCGTACGGAAAACCACACATTTCTCTACGGTGATAAAGGGGGACCGTATAGGGTTCATAAAATTTGGCAGCGGATTTTATCCATGTTGTTAACTTTACAAGCCACATTGGTAAAAGCATAGACATGAAGATTTATGAACATTCATTTCACGGTATTTAAAAGTCCCACAATTAGAAACTTTTTTCAAACCGAATTACATCCTTCCTTTGAGTATAAAATTGGAAGGAGACGTAATGTGCTACCGAATGAGCAAAAGAATGCATGTTTTGTGCATGTTTTCCATGAAATATAATTGGACTTTTAGTGGCATCGAAAATCAAAGAGAAAAATTCATACTACATAAGTAATCATTTTTTTACAGAGTGTAGTTTTTTTGCGTGCAGCCGGAAGGAAGTTCATTCGTAGGCCGGCATCCTGAGGTAACTGAAATATTATAGAATTATGCTGCAGGCTGACTAGTTTCACAACCCTACTTAAATAGTCTTTTCGAAAAGAAGACGCATTTCGGAATTTCGGTTGACATTTCATGAGTTAGCCCACCTACTGTAAATGTATAACGCTAGATTAACCGCAAATGATGTCTACTGCCCTCGTGTAATATTCACTAACCATTATAGACCTTTGGACTGGAGTCAATCTTTGAAACCAGTGAGCCAATTTGTATATATTAAAGTTTCTCATACTAGTTGGCAGCATTACGGAAAAATGCTTTAAGTACGTTTTTCCAATTACAACATCCCTTGCATTTAGGAGATGCCCTGTCTCGAAAGGTTAACTCAACCGGATCATTTTTTATATTCCTCGTCAAAAATGGTAGCCATTGTTAAAAGTGCCTAATTTGGTCTTCAGTATTCAGTTAGTGACTTCATCCAATTTGCCAGTGAGATTTGAAAATGTGTTTCTAAGAGCGATTAGTGCCAAAGCATTTGGTTGGCCGTCGCGTTTTGTAAGACATCCGTTTTTATCTAGTTTTCTAAACAGCTGAAGAATAAGAGGCCGATATTCCAGAAGAGCAATGCTTAATTCGCACCCAAAAGGCTGGTTTTGAGTCCGAGGTAAATGTGGCTGTCGGTCCCATTTGCCGAGCTTTATCTGCTAGTCGTAGATTTGGGAATTTACGATTTTTTCGACCTCTCCTGTTCAACTACAAGTCTCCTCGAGGATGCACTGCCAACTGTTTACTTCACTGTCAAAATATGACTTGGTACTGATGTCGAATTTCATCTTCCTTTACTTTGAACGTCACTCTTTAATCTCAACTTTAGAGTTTCTTTCATTTTTCAATAGATCACAAGTTTTAAAAACGCTGATTATCCCGATTATTTACCTCGGTAACGTCATATCTACCAAACGTTCATCGGTTCGCTCGTCAAGATGTATTGAAATAGTTCCTAGATGCCTTTTGAGTTCAGGGCAACCAGGAGACGTTTAGCGAAAATGCGCATACGCGGTACGGCATGCATGAAAACCCCGAGCAAGCGCTTTTAATCATCAGCTCTGCTATTTTAGTAAAATTTACTTCAAAATATTATAGCGTAAGTGGTTGTTTGTTGATTGGCTTCCATGCCAGTATATACAGTAGGTGAGCTTACTCATGAAATGCCAACCGAAATTCCGTAATGTGTTTTCGTTTCGAAAAGATTAATTAAATAGGGTTGTAAAACTGATCAGCCTGCTGTATAATTCTATAACAATTCAGTTGCCTCAGGATGCCGGCTTTTAAATAAACTTCCTTCCTGCTGCACGTAAAAAGTACACTCTGTAAAAAATGACTACCCATGTAGTATTCATTTTTCTCATTGATTTTCGATACCCTTAAAATTTCATTTATATTTTATAGAAAGCATGCATAACATATTTATTTTTTGCTCAATCGGTAGAAAGTTACGTTTTTTTCAATTTTATAAACGAAGGAAGGGTATAATTCGGTTTTCAACAAGCTTCCTAATTTCCGAATAATTGTGAACCCGACCAGCCATTACACCTGCAAGTACGAGGTGCTACCAATTTCAAAGCACAAACACTTGTCACTCTGATAATCTCGTAAGAACTACATTTTATTCTCTTAACAACAAACATCTTGCATATTGTACCACTTATAGGATATGCATCTCGAAGACCATTCAAATCATTTTTTAAACGTTCCAGTTTTTGTTTTATTTATCCGACTGTTTGCACGGACTTGTTTTCTGCACATCTACAACTTCAATATACTTATCTGCCAAGAACAGTCGTGCTTTCGACATTTCCACTTCACTTGAGAAAGAAGTCGTTTCCAACCAGCCTGCCAGTACTCTCAACAGGTATTTTGTGTTTTCACGTAACTGGGAACACTTCATTGTTAATTGAGAGTTTTGGTCGATGAATTTGAGACGTCACCCACAATTAGTCTGTTGACAAATAAGATAGCCTCATCTACAGTAGGTGGACAAACTCTTGAAATGTCGACCGAAATTCCGAAATGCCTTTTCGGTTCGAAAATATTAATTAACTAGGGTTGTAAAACTGACCATCGCGCGGCATAACGCCCAAAAAATTCAGTTGCCTCAGGATGCCGGTTTTCGGAGGAACTTACTTTCGGTTGTATGCAAAACCAACTATGTGAAAGGTGACCACTTAAGTAGCATGCATTTTTCTCACTGATTTTCGACGTCCTTAAAAATGCACTTATATTTCACGGGAAGTAAGCGTATAGATGTTCATCCTTTTGCTCTTTCGGTAGAAAATTACGTCTTTTTCCAATGTAACACTCGAAAAAAGGGTATTATTCGGTTTTAAATAAGTTTTTAATTATGAGATATTTAATACCGTGAAATGGCTGTTCATTAAACTTCATGTCTCTGCATTTACCGGTGTGGATAGTGAAGTTAACAATTTATGCTCAAATCCAATGCCAAAATCTATTAACCCTTATATAGTCGCCTCTTAATACCGTAGAGAAATGTTTGGGCTTCCGTACGCGGAAAATGTACGGTTTGGGAACCTTGACCGCGATTTTAACGGCCAGTCGGGGTTCAAAATTATTCGGAAATTAGAAACCTTTTAAACAATAGAATTGTACCCTTCTTTCGGGCTTAAAATTGGAATAAGACGTGATGTTTTACCAAATTAGCAAAAGAATGAATATTTTATGCATGTTTTTCATGAAATATAATTGAATTTTTAAGGACAACGAAAGTCAATGAAAAAAATGTACGCTAATAAAGTAGTCAATTTTGCGGAGTATGCTGTTTGCCTGCTGTCGGAAAGAAGTTTTTTTCGAAAGCCAGCATCCTGAGGTAACTGAATTATTACAGCATTATGCTGCAGGATTATCAGTTCTGCATCCTTACTTAATTAAACTTTTTGAAACGAAAACACATTTCGGAATTTCAGCTGACATTTCATGAGCTATCCCACCTACTGTATATCCAGGCCAGTATTTTGCGAATTCAAGCGGGCTTCTTTCTAATGCGGCAAAAGCGCACTCCAGTTCGTTATACAGAAAATACAGGATATTTACATAGGGAACCTTGCTAGCAAATGAGAATGCATTTTCTTAGATGGTTTCTATAAGATTTGAATGAATTTAAACCACATATACAGCCCTGACGGTGTCTTGACAACTGCGCACTCCAAATGCAGTGATTGCTTCTTATTTTGCATGTGGCCATGGGGGTTTCAAACAAGGGCCGATAGGTTAGATTTAGTCGTTCGGTCTCGCATTATTTTTTCTATAAATTAATATCATAACTCCCAAAATTGAGCATTATTTACTTTCGAGGCATTTTCAAAATTTCCATACATTTTTCTCTCGTCTTCCGCATCTGTCCCCTGCCGTTTTTCATTTGACTTTTCACGATGCCAATTACCAGACGATTTTGCCAGGATTTACGATACAATGTAAAGGCATTGTCAGGCGTCAGTCTTGTGTAACAAAACGTCAGCAGAGAATCCGTACACTTTGGTTGAGAGATCACTTATACGGCAAAAATGACTGGGATTACGGAGTGGCCGATTCGAGCAACAAGGTTGAAAGACACAAGGGAATTTGGGTTGAAAAGTTCGCGAGATCCAGAAAGCAGGACTGATGTGCAGACTATCGAGTCATGCATCTTGCTAGTCTTTGTGCATGAGCGAGCAGTCACAAATTTCTCTCACCCAAAGCTTGAGGTCTGAACGCAATAATTGCATAGGGCTTAAAATTGGTATAAATTGTTGCTTAAAGTACAGTAGGCGACCTAACTGGTGAAAGATGTCGAGGTTTACAAACGAATGCTTCTCACTCGCAAACCGGCAAAAATGCATGCACTCAATATTAACATAAATAAAGAATAAAGTTGGGAAAACCGAAAACGTGAGAGAAATATTTAACGTAATTTCTCCTTTTTTAGAACATCCTATTTTTCAGAAAAACAGAAATTTCCGAAAACACTAAAATGGCTGCAACATAAATAACTCCATTTTAGATACAAAGAAGGCCAGTTCATGCAAAAAGGACGCATAGAATAACGTTTGATAAGAGTCTTTTCAATGAATTTCACATTTTAATATTCTTATAGTTAGCACCAGATAAAAAAAAAAACAATTTTTAAGTACGGCAAGCTCTGTTTAGTAAAACGCTTGTGCGTAACTTACTCTCTTCCCAGAGGAAAATGCGCTCAAAAGCGAAAACTAAGTCTGGGACAGGTCGTAGCATAAAGAATTTGCCGAATATATCGCAATATCCATAGTCACTCAGATTTAATCAATTTTTTACCTTTCGAAATAAGTTAGGCACATTTACACACGAGAAAATGACATTTACCGGAAGGTGCAAGACAAGTTAATAAACTGCGTAACGCTTAAGGTGTCTGAAAATCCTCATTGTGAGTTTCGTTACCAAGTGTTATGATTTAGGTCACGCACTGTATAATTCAGCGAGACGACAGTATTCGTATTTGTCCTCTATACATATATGTATCGGGTTCATCATCCCCCGAAGAAGACGAAGAAGATAGGGCGTATTCATGGACCGAGTTATATTTGTACTGACGTTTCGGAAACCCTCTCGTTTTTATCATCAGAGTGGTGTGTGGGCTGTTCCTGCTGGCCTTGATTGTTTCAGCCTTGATACTTGTCTGACATTATATCCGTGTTCGAAGCACGAACTCTGACCTGCCCGTTCGCCGCCAATTAGCGTTGACCTCTCCACGGGTGACCGCCGGTGGGCTCCTGCCACTAATGACCCCTTTGCGGCCGTCATAATTGTTGGCGAGCCAGCATGCTGGTCAGCCTCCCCCTCGTCACTCAACGGACTGATCAGTTGTTGGGGCTCATGGGAGTTGATCTCAGCCTCGTGGGCGTCGCGGTGAGGTGGCGTCCCATGCTGGTCACATGACCCCCGGCCGACTTCTCTCCCACTTTCTGCTGACATCGGCTGTCGGCCACGCGTCACTTTGCTCGACTGTCGTGATGGCCTTGTCCGCACTGACTCGAGCCTTGTGCGTAGCGCCTGATAGGCGGGAGGCAGATCTATGGCTCTATTGAGTGTGCCAGTCGAGGACCAACTTTCGAGCATCAGTCTGGCCATCTTATCATTGGCTCGGCCGATTACCCTTGCCTTTTCAAAGACGAAATTGTGGTTCTGCTGTTTGACGTGGCCATAAACCATAGACAGCTTGTCCTTGCGGTTGATTGCAAGCTGGTGCTCATGCAATCTTGTGCCAAGACGTTTGCCCGTTTCACCAACATACCTTGCATCACAGTTTTGGCATAGTATGCTGTAGACCACCGCTGATTGTTCTGTCACCGGTAGCGGGTCTTTCGGCCTCATTATTTGCTCTCTGATTGTTGACTCTGGCTTGTGAGCCACTCCGATCCCGAAAGGCTTCAGAATTCTTGCCGTCGCCTCTGACACGTTTTTCACATAAGGGATTGCGAGCCAAAATTTCGGGTTTTCTCCTTCCGACCGCTCAGGGTGGGGCTTCTTTAGGCACTTGCGTATGAAAGACTTGGGATAACCGTTGGCTTTAAATAGGGCGTGCAAGTACTTAATCTCCTACTTCCTCCCATTTTCGTCGCTGCAGTGTGTTTGAACGCGTTGGAAGAGGGTCCTGACACAACTGTCGCCTGGTGTTAGTTGCCTTGCGGTAGACCGTTGTCCTTATCTTCCCGTCCTCCAGCTTTCTCACTTGTACGTCAAGGAAGGCCAGCTGATTGTTGAGCTCCTCTTTCATAGTAAACTGGATGTCGGGAAAGATTGAATTTAACAGTGCCTTGAAAGTCTGCACATCGCTCCTTTTGATGATAACGAAAGTGTCGTCGACGTATCTGTCCCAGAATTTTGGGGGGTACGAGCTGAAGACCAGCCGCTCAAGCCTCTGCAAAACCGCTTCGTCAATTAATCCAGATAGAGGCGAGCCCATCGGCGTCCCCTTCTTTTGCTCGTAGATCTGGCCGTTGAATGTAAAGAACGTCTTAAGACATAGTTCTAGGAGCTCGATGATGTGAACTCGTTTGAGCTGTTGATCGATCTCATCATACTTTTCCCGGAGAAAACCGTCAATAGTGTCGATAGTCAGCGCAGGTGGGATGGAGGTGAACAATGAGACCACGTCAAAAAACATCATCACCTCATCTGCCTCCACTTCGAGGAGGACAGTCGAGCAAAGTGACGCGTGGCCGACAGCCGATGTCAGCAGAAAGTGGGAGAGAAGCCGGCCGGGGGTCATGTGACCAGCATGGGACGCCACCTCACCGCGACGCCCACGAGGCTGAGATCAACTCCCATGAGCCCCAACAACTGATCAGTCCGTTGAGTGACGAGGGGGAGGCCGACCAGCATGCCGGCTCGCCAACAATTATGACGGCCGCAAAGGGGTCATTAGTGGCAGGAGCCCACCGGCGGTCAATCGTGGAGAGGTCAACGCTTATTGGCGGCGAACGGGCAGGTCAGAGTTCGTGCCTCGCGCACGGATATAATATCAGGTAGATATCAAGGCTGACGCAATCAAGACCAGCAGGAACTGTCAACACATTACTCTGATGATGGAAATGAGAGGGTTTCCGAAACGTCAGTACAAATATAACTCGGTCGATGAAAACGCCCTATCTTCTTCGTCTTCTTCGGGGGATGATGAACGCGATACAATATCTGGACCTCGAATCTTTTCTCATATGCATATATGTCTAGTAAGACTGACTTATATGGCCTCCTAAAAAGGAAATGAGAACAGGAAACGTCTGCAATACGGGTGGCTTCGAGTCAACCTCCTGTGAAATTAGGGTTATGTTAAGACTAAGATTAAGGCTAGATTTGCAGTTAACGGTAAGGCAAATCAGCATCAAGTTGAAAACTAAGGAAGGGACTAGTGTGGATTGCGGAGTTAAGGTTAAGGGTAGGGTTGGGGTCAGGACTAGGGCAGCGGCTTAGTTTTACACACGGGTTGCTGTTGGGGTTAGGACACGGGAATCTTTTGTCTTTTCTAGATTTATGCGCGGGTTCGCCCTTATAACCTGGACGGGGTGTTCCTATTCGCATGTCCTCTTTAGGGGGCCATTTAAGCCAGTCCTGCCGAAATTATATCGATTTGAAAGCTGCATAAACAAGATTCTCAAGGACAAATGGAGACGAGTCCAGTCAGTCGTGACCGGATGATGGGATGAGATAGAGATATATTGGCGCAGACTAGCTAATCATAGAAGTGTTATGACCGGCTAAAACGTTCAATGGTTTTAGCAATGTTTATACGTCTGACGTCGAGCTGGGAAATCGGATTGGATGCTTTCAAAACAAGTTTTATCATGTTACCAAAGATCTTCTACCGTTTCTTAATATACATACAGTTAGTGACTGATCTCATGAAATGATGACCGCAATTCTGAAATGCATTTTCGATTAGGAGGGGTTAACGGGGGTGAGATTGTAATATTTAGCATGCGGCATAATCCTATAATATTTCGGACTCAACAGGCTGTCGGCTTTTGGATGCGCTTTTTTGCGACCTGTAAAAACCGCGTTCAGTAAAAATGGCCACATAAGTAGTATGCGTTTTTCAAACTGATTTTCGATGACAGTATAAATTCAAATGCAAATATATCCCGTGTAAAACATGCGCCTAACGTGCTTTCTCTACCACATTTGTTAACGGGTTACGCCATCTTCACACTTTATACTCGAAGAAGGGTCCATTTTAGGTTTTGATGAGAGTTTTCCAGTTCCCGAATAATTTTAAGCCAGATCAGCCGTTTCGTTAGCGTGTGGCGATTGCAGTTCACAAGGGGTGTACCTTCCACGTAACAAAAATCACACTCCTCTATGTATTTATGACGAGGCTATGCAAAGTTCATTAATTTTGCAATGGATGCGAACTACGTTGTATACTGTATGAGTAGCGTTCACAATGCACAGGCAAAATGCTGAGTGAATGGTTATTACAGAGTTTTAAAAACCCCACAATTAGAAACATTTTAAAAACGATAGACGATCTTTCATCTACTATATGATGTAAATGTGATGCTTTATGCTGCCAGATAAGTAAAAGAAAGCATATTTTTGTGTACTTTTTCTAAAAACTATACTTGAATTTATAAGGCTACCGTAAATAAAGGTAAAAAATATATGTCACGTAAGTAGTCATTTTTTCCCGAATGCGCTTGTTGCAGGTCAAAATGAGTGCCTTCGAAAGGCAACAACCTGGCGAGTCCGAGGTATTGTGGAATTATGCCGCGCGATAATCAGTGTTGTAACCCCACCTAAGTAATCCTTCCTAATCGAGAACATATTTCAGAATTTCGGCTTACATTTCATCAGATCGGTCACCCACCGTACATGAAGGCATAATAAGAACGCCAAATAGGTGGCTAAAGTTTGCGTCCGTATGATTTCACGGTGAGTGTGATCGACTGCATACGACATGCAACGCTTAAACTCTTTTTCTTGTGTAACTGTTGGCTGCACAACATTCCACCTCCATCAGGACTCGTTGCATTATACCACACCAAGAAATCAGCAACCTATTTAACCAGTTGAGTTATAGTAAATGAGTTGACATGCTACCTGCAGGTCGCACAAGGCCTTTTCAATTTTTCCCTCTTAAATGACAGACTGGCAAACGTGATATAAGCAACTTCGACCCTGCGTTCACCGAGATGTCCACGGAATTCACGCCTACCGACAAGCTCTTCATTATGAACTTGACACAGACAGAGTTTGCTGGGTTCTCCTTCGTCAATCCAGAATTTGTGGTGGAGGTTTGACGGCTGGGCCGACCCAGATCGTCCAGAACGTGGACAGCGCTCTCGCTTCCAATGCCGGTATTCCCCGACGCGTTCAGTCCTTTTATATACACACACGCACACTCAACAGACCATTTTGGGTGTTACCTTGTACCATCTTTTTATACGCGCTCGCTGCATATGTATTTTAAACAAAAGACGTTTAATCTTTCAGTTTACTATCTCGTTTGTAACCTGGACGTAAAGATCACGGTATTTTCGGAGGGAGTCTCTGGGTGCGATGGGTTGATAACTCGCGAGTTCCCAACTCACGAGCCAGGGAAGACAAAGTAATTGAATGCGTCTGAGTACTGTCCGCCTGTGACCAATCAGTGAAGGGCGCAGCGGCTATTGACCTTGACCTCACCATCCTTGTGCTGTCTCGCGCGACTCTAGCAATCCATTGGCGAGGTACGCAAGGCGAATTGAAGGCGGCATGTATAAGCGGCCCCGCTGGCGATTGCAGAAGATGGCAGCTAGAGAAATACATATTTACGTAAGGGCCAACTTCCCAAAGCCCAGTCAAACTACAAACAGTCCGCAGTTTTATCAAGCGGGACCTTTTTAATAACCTGACAGCGGTGAATTGGAAAAACTCAGAAGATCAGTAAAAGTGCACTGCCAGACGAAGTCGAATCGCTGACCTCCTGAGTACACATTATTTGCGCCACCAACAAAATTTTCCCTGTTTGCACTGACGTATCTATATATCTTCCGCATGTGTAAAATGTCGCGCAGACTAAAATAAACGACAGAAAGGCATTGCGAAATCTATAACTCTCACGGTAGGGAAGCGTAATTACAGTGAAGTCATTCACTGGATCGGGCTGAATCAGCACGACAAGACTCCACGAGTTTCCGCACTGAAAGCGACTTGCATTCGATGCGCAGTCTTCTAAGTCAGTTTTTCACTGAGAACAGACAAGACTGTAGACAGTACAAGCTTAGTGGCGAGTTCCAGGAGGTAGTAGCGGAGAAGGAGACACGAACGTTGAAATGAGTGCTTTATTAGTCCGACGTTTCGGATTCTCACTCGAATCCATTATCAGAGTCAAAGCCAGATAAGGGTAGTGGATTGCCCAGATATTGCTCCGGGTGCTTACAGTGAATGGCTTCCCGCGCAACTTCGACAACTAGTGCTTCCGTTAGGGAAAAAAATTCAACTAGCCTCAAATTTTGGCGAGCTATCCCGTACGCGAAAAATGTCTCGGAGGCCGTCGGCCGCCTTCATACACCCCTTGGAATTGAAGTTGCTCACAAATCGGAGGCAGCCATAGGGCGCCAGGTCATGGGGCCGAAAGACCCACTGCCACGGCAGGAAACATCTGGAGTCGTTTACCGGGTCTGGTGCAGTTGTGGGCAAAGAAACTATGTCGGCGGAACCGGAAGACTACTCTGGACGCGGTTGGCCGAGCACGTGGCAGCATTGAGGAGGAACGACGCCAACTCCCAAGTCGCGGGTTACTTGACGAGACCCAACCACTCATTTAAGTTTGACGAAGCAGAAATCCTTGCTAGGGGCTACAACCGCGTGAACCGCAAACTGCTCGAATCATGGTTTTCCAATTCTCAATCAATCAATAAGTACAACGACCTCCCTGCTCCATATTCGGCGCTGAGACTTAGCCTAGGCAAAGTAGTTGGCCGCGAGGAGAAATTGCGAATAACCACTGTCCCCTGCATCAATGTCGGTGAGTCATATCACCCAAGAGTCCACACGGATGACGAACTCCGGTAGTCAGACCCTCAGCGACGTTCGATGAGCGTGGGAGCCGATGATATTGACCGGCATACAGGGCATAGCAACTGCATGGCATCGGCATACTTCGACACCTGGCCAGTCGAGCTGTGATGCACTCGGGAGCTACCAAATGAGATAAGCATGTAGCCGCCTAGTTACTACATCCTATAAATATTGCAGCACATGGACAATCCACTACCCCCTCCTCTGTCTCTGTCTCTGATGCTGGATTCGAGTGAGAATCCAAAACTTCAGACTAATAAAGCACTTGTTCCAGCAATCGCGCATCCTCAGCAAAACTGTGGACACGCTGTAGAAGGTGCAAGGTTGCTGCATTCCGAAATGGGTTCTAGCGACCTAGCATCATATATTTAAAATCCACTGTCCTTTCAATTAATAGTACATTGCACCATGATTAGCCCTTACGTTATAACCCTCACAAATTGTCGGTCCAATGTAAAGTCAAGAAGTAGTTTTCAAGTTTTATTCGTTCAGTATGCATGGTATGTGCCAAACGCAGTCGTATCTCTTGCAAGCATTTCAGAAACTGGTAGGTGTTTTGAAAAATTTGAATATTTCATTTGACCCTGTTGCGAAAAATTCGGCGGCATAATAGGAACTTGAAATAATTAATTCATACTGACCCAATTGTGAAAACCTCGGTGCCTTAGTAGGATTCGAACGCACGACAGCAAGAGGAAGGCTGTAGTGCAGCCAGCATTCTAGCCACCTGGACCACACCAGGCGCCGTGTATATAATCATATTTGGGTCAAATTACCCGTTTCACAATTAGGTCAGATGAATTATTGAACTTCGTCAAAAACACCTACGGTCAGTGATCGAACTCATGAGATGTAAACCGAAGTTATGAAATGCATTTTCGATTAGTAAGGAATACTTAAGTGGGATTGTATTATTGGTTAACGCGAAGGATAAAGCTAAGGTATGCCTGGATATTGGCTTTTGAACGCAATTCTTCTGGCGCTTGCTCCACTTTTACAATTCCCTGGTGATCAAGCTGCCCTTAAACCACACAGACACCCGCGAACAGTGTACATAAAAGATAAAATCCTGATAGCAGTAAATCTTAGAATTCTGGATCAACCTACCGATAGTGATTAATCTGTTTTCGTAAACGAAGAGTGAAACTCGACGTCCATGGTGGCAATCTCGGTCCACTGTCCTAGGGGCTGGCCGTCAGTTGGTGGCGAGAACATTTCAGTACTGTCCAAACCCTGGTGGTGGTCGTCGTACCCACCAACGACAATTATCTTCCCCTTGAATGCCCTTGCACCCAAATTGGACCGTGGAGAAAGCATGGGAGCAGTAGGTTGCCAAAACTTGGTGTCCTGAAGAGCCCTGTCCTGCCAGTCGGGGCGAAAGTGGCAGTACTCCACTGACGCGATACTGCACGCTCCGTCGTGTCCACCGAGAACAAAGGCGCGACCGTCGGGCAAGGCGGCCGCGGCAGGACCCTCCTGTCGCGCAGCTCAGGAAGACTGTGCCACCTAAATGGGTTGTCCAAAAGCCCCGCGTCTTACTGAAGGAAATGTTGCTTCTAAAACGACTCGCTTCCATAATAAGGGGGAAGAAATAAGATCTTGTATTTCAAGTAGGCTGTCGGGATAAGAACCAACTTTCGTTGAGCCGTGAGTTTAATCATATTTGGGTAAAGATACCCGTTTCACAAGTGGGTCAGATGAGTTATTCAACTTCGGCAAAAACACCTACGGTCAGAGATCGATCTCATGAGATTTGAACCGAAGTTATGAAATGCATTTTCGATTAGGAAGGATTACTTAAGTGGGCTTGTATTATTGGTTAACTTGAAGCATAAAGCTAATATAGTTCAGGCATGAAGAAGGAGACACGATCGATGGGACAATAGCTTTATTAGCCTGACGTTTCGGATTCCTGCTCGAATCCATCATCGAGACAACAGCAGATACGGGTGATTCACGCACAAGGGGAAGCAGTATTTATAAGATGCAGTCGCCATGCTACCGCATACCTATGAACCTTCATGGCTCCCCCCTTCATCCTATAAATACTGCAGTCCCTTGTGCGTGAACCACCCGTATCTGCTGTTGTTTCTGATGATGGATTCGGGCAGGAATCCGAAACGTCAGGCCAATAAGGCTCTTGACCCAGCGATCGTGTCTCCTTCTTCAAGACTACTTCCTGGGACTCGTCTCTTCGCTTCTAGTTGCAATAGTTCGCGCATGCCTGGATATTGGCTTTTGAAGGCAATTCTGCTGGCGCTTCTTCCACTTTTACCATTCACTTCAAAAAACATGACAGCAACGGATATTTGGTGTCTTTGGCAAATCTGAATCCTTTATTTGAGCTAACAGTAAAAAAATTTGGCGTTCTTCGTGAGAATCAAACCCACTACAGCAATTGCATGGTTTGTGTAAAGCCAACGCCCTAGCCACATGAGCTGCAAGGCCCCGACGGGAAACAGTGAGTTTAATTACATTTGCATCAAGTTTCCCCCCCCCCTCCCCTCAACCGCAGCCTACTGCAACGCATGGAACCCGCCAATCTTGATACAGCAAGCTGACTGCGCAGGCAGGATTTCCTATGCAGTCAGTCTAGAATCCACCAGATAATTACCAGGCTTGCCAAATTACTAGGGATTTTTGCTAGATGTAGATACTGTCGCTTTTTAGTTTCCTCAGAAATTATCTACGAAATTGGAGTAGATCAGTTTATTCAAGGTCTATAGGCACAGACCGAGAATTTTATACATGAATATTTGGGCCAAACTCTATCAGCCACAGCGGGTAACCGCGTAATATTCATTAACCGCCGACAGGCAGCTAGTAGTATGCTTTAGGGTAAGGTGATACCATACTAACAGTACAGGTACTAGTCAAAAGCCCATACACACGTGTTTCGCCGATGATTTTGCCGCTGCATGGCGCAGATGCGAGGGGTTCGGCTCGTCATTGGGTCCCCCAGCATTCCCCGTGTGCTTTCTGGTAGATACTACACTTTAGAAATTGATGTAGATACTTCATTTTACCAAATTGTTAGAGCGCTGACTAGACGTAAGGCTTAACCCTGCTGTCATGGGTCCGAATCCCGCTAACTTCTTTAGTTTTTTTAGAAATGGCTCAAGTGATCTTTTAAAAACCAAAATTTCCCTAAGAAAAATGAAATAATGTAATATTTTCTGAAAATTAATTTCTAAGTCTATTTAAATCCCTTAATTAATGTTCAGACTGATACTTGACAAAGTCCAAGTTTCACTGGATCAATCATTTTTCGCAATCAGAGTCAAGTCCACTAAAATAGTGGCTTCGTTATGTTAAATTCACACAAAAGGCGAAAAAAGCCAAATTGGACACTAAAACTGCAAATTTGCGAAAAAACAACACTAAAGCTAAGACACCTTATTTAGAACTCATCACAATTTTCATGGCTATAATCGCAGTTCCCAACCCTGTCCGATTGGAAAACGATTTGGTTGGAAATTAACAAATATTCGAGATCCAGGAGGAGAAGAAATCGCCCCGTTCTTCGCGGATTCTCTTTTGCCTTCAGTGTCAGGTATCAGTGTGGATGATCTACTTTTCGGACGTCCGCAGACAAACTCAGCTTCACCGTATCAGCCGCCACAGCAGCTAGTTATTCTCGAAAGTCAGAGAAATTGGGAGGCTTTTTGTGGTCAAAAGAAGCCTCGCCTACAGGATTTTTCGGTATTGACAATACTCTGACGGACTGCTAACTGCTTCCTGGCGATTTAGGGCGAAGGCAGGAAATATGAACAACTCCACTTCCCATCTGACTAATGGTCAGACGGGAGTGTGGAACACAGCTGTAATCGAGATGGTCACTTTAGCCTAGCCTCGGAGCACGCCATGTTGCATAACGTAAACAGTTTTGCAATGGCCGCATTTTTCTGGAATGAACAACGAAAGAAGGACGCAAACATTATGCCCAAGTCAACAAACATTGTTTCATAACCGTAACCGATACCTGGAGCAGACAGAGCGAGCGAGAGAAGGGGAGGAAAAGCAGGGCTGAACCCGGAGAGTTAGTATGTCTCAACCAGACGTCGCCTTCAGTTCTCCAACCGGAGACAGCTACGATTGCGCCCCCTTCCTCCACAGCCGTGACCATCCACGCTCTCAGGCGAAGCGCAAAAAAAGATGCACTGCGAACACAAACGGTGCACTGGACTGCGAAAAGGCAAAGCTACGCTCCTGTCAACAAGGCTGTATTTTAAAACAACTCCAGATGAACAAAGGCAGAAAGACGAAAGATAGGGAGACGGGGAGGTGGGGTGGGATCTGCTGACTTCAAGCTCATCATCTGCCCTGGCCACGTTCTGTCATGCCTCAGGGTAAACATGCGAACCGCGTGCGGGAGCGGGAAGCGGGGGGTGCTGGAGAGTTTGTGTTGGTCAAGTTGGAGCAGTGGGAGAGAAATTCCTGCGTCCTCTGCAAAACTACTGCGCAATCCTGAGCGAGGCCGAAAATGCTCAGGCAAGAGGCCTGTTTGCTGCCGTCCAAATTACTAGAATGGAGCGGGGGGACAACGGAGAGACCGGAAGAGAAGGAGGATGCCGGGGGGGGGATGGTGGACGAGGTGGAGGAGGCCGGATGGAAAGGGGGTAAAGGATGGAGTGACGGAGGAAAAGGACGGCCAAGCGGACCAGGGCTAGATGGAGGAAAACGAGGAGGAGAGGAGGAGCGAGAGAAAGAGAGCAAGGAAGGCGAAAGAGATGGTAGGACTGCGCGCAGAAAACACACAGATTGAGGTAGTAGGCAGTGCTTCTCTTCGCGGTAGTCAGAAATGCGGCGGGGAGCGGCGACAGTTACATCCGACGAGACCTTCACGGTTGGCAGTCGTTCGTCGCCGCCGCCGCCACTACCACCTCGGGAGCGAAACAAACATCAGTCGAGCGAGAGATCGTAAATAAATCACCGTCAGGAGTCGAGATTGCGGCAGGCATGCAGGCTTAGATAAAAGCCTGCCGCACCGCACCGCTTCACAACAATTAAACCGAGCTCGGTAAACATCTCGGTGAATAATACCAGACAACGGAAGATTTATGATAAGGTTGCGGTTGCGAACGGTCAGGAGGAAAACAAAACACCCTCCCGTATAAAGTGAATGAGGCTCCCCCAGCGTTAACATTCGCCTTAGAAAAGGAGAACGAAGAGCGGCTGTCATTTCTGGATTTCCTACTTAATCGAATGCCGGATGAAACAACTAGTGAAAGTGTATTTCGCAATACACGAATTTCTACAGTTTTGTCCCGCTAAGTCGGAAAGGAAGGTTGGTCAGTTACCCCACCAACGGAGCAAGGAGAATGTTCAGCAAGATAGGCTTGAGAATGAACTTTCCGTTAGACGAAACACTCTGAGAGAAAACTACTACCCCAAAAAGTCCATCAACAAATATATGGAAGATCACCCTAAAAAATCTGATGCGCCGACGGCTGAGAAGAAGGAATTATATTTCCCACTCCCATTTCGAGGGGATATGGAGAGCGAACTCCTACATCGTCGTTTAAACGCTGCTATCGTGCGCATGTACCCAACCTCTAAGATTGGTATTCACAAGCACTCCGTTTCTTCACCTTGAAAGTAAGCATAGAATGCCTTTTCGGGCCTCTCTAATGTGCATCGACGCCCTCACCTGCTCCTGTGGGGCAGGTTATATTGGTCGAACAACTAGA
Source organism: Spirometra erinaceieuropaei (assembly GCA_902702965.1). Taxonomy (NCBI): domain Eukaryota; kingdom Metazoa; phylum Platyhelminthes; class Cestoda; order Diphyllobothriidea; family Diphyllobothriidae; genus Spirometra; species Spirometra erinaceieuropaei. The sequence goes on along the minus strand of CACRXP010000398.1, from coordinate 489,628 downwards.
CGTCTATTCAAGCAGATGCGAGAGTACCATCCTACCTAGCTAAATCAAGGTGGGGAAAAGTCTATCTCTAGCGCAGTTGTGGCTCACTTGGTTGACAGCGGACACCGGGCAGACTTCAGCCAAGCACTCCGAGTCATCTGTGAAGCTTCGGCGAGACCCTCCACGTTCCTGCGTCAGCGAATACTTGCGACGGCAGTGGCCATACGGTTGGCCAACCCAACCTTGTGCTCACATAAAGCGTTCATAGAGGCGCTAAGGTGAAGACAAATCCATCATATGTATTCACATCCTCCACGTCTCGGTACAACAAAGAAACACTGACAGTTAATCGTAAGATACGCGCCCTCTCCGCCCTCCCTGAACGCCTGGCAGAACTAGAATCTGACCCCTGACCTCTGAACGCCACTCAACCCTTGCCCTTATACTCACTTTTATTGGCTGTTTACCTTTTTTAAACTCCCTTATATTGCTGCACAATCCTGATGAAGAATAATCGAAAGCGTACGTTTGCCGGATTTGGCTTGCCGAATAATTCGCGATTTAGAATTCCGAACTACAAGCTGTATATTTCTCACGCCAGTGAAAGCACACATTTCCATATGCTATCACGAAGAGGACATACGCGGCTCCTAAGATTTTGTAACAGTTGTAGAGCGTGATGTTCACTTTATAGGCAGCTTTAATATATGTGTTGGCACGAGGTTGCACGTTCGGATATTTAAATCGCTTGATATGTCTCGTTACAAGCAGGATTTCCTAAGTAATTCATATAGAATCCACCAGGTGACCACCAAGTTCTCGTAATTTATAGATGTGGTTAAATTTATAAACGGGATTAAACTCGAGTCGTCCGGCGGGGACTCGTAGCTCAGATGGTTAGAGCGTTGGCTGTACTAACGCCTTCCCCTTACCGCCTGGGTCCGAATTCCACCGAGGCGCCGAGTTTTTCACAGTTGGGTCAATATGAAAGATAATAGGCTTTTGGATTATGGTTGGACTGAGGAATAATTCCACCTGTAAGCCTAAGCATCCAATCCCCACCCACTATCCCTGACGGCCAGAAACTCTACATGAGATATTCAGAGGATAACAAAATGAGCCTATTTTACCCTACTTTCCACCAAGGGGGTGTATATTGTAGGCTTGAAGACCGCCCACCCCACAGAATCCCGTTTGCATAAACGGCCGGTCGGAGATGGACCTGGAGTCAGAAAGCTGGCTATGCTCGTTTGTCCCAAACAGCGAGGCTTACCCCCGTTCCGAGGCCGCAGTAGTGACTTACGCATGCATTGATTTATAATGCGAGATGCCTTCGCGACCCTCCCCCGATAAGACATTTCGATTAAGGACTGAATATTAGCGTGAGAACTGCGTAGAATTATACACGCGACCGGTAGTCTACACGGGCCATGCATCCATCCAGAAATGTCACCAGCGGCAGGAAGGTTAGCCATCGAGGTTGGAGCTTGAAATCCACCCCCCTGAAGCAGGACTAAGGATGATCTTCAACACACCGCAGGCAGAAGGCACAGCAACTCCGACCGACAAAAGTAGAGGGTACAGGAGGATGCATTTAAAGCAAACAAAAATACCAGAACGGGCTATGATACAAAGAATTCAGTGACAGATGTACACAGGAATGAAGCAATAAGTAGGTCTCAAGGCGACAACGCCAACAGCCTAGAAACTAGTCCCGCGCTCACTCCAACAACAAAGGACTGGGCGGATTTAAAGGACAACGAGGAAGAGGAGGAGGACGACTTCCTGCGTGATGGCCTGTTGTCGGGGTCACGGGGAAGGTGGATTAACACGCCGGAGATAACGCCAACATCTCGGTCAATCAGCTGGGCGGGGTCAAGACAAGAGGCCTGGAAAAAGAGAGGTAGGGAGAATAGACATGGCCTATTTATGTGAGTGGGAACGTTAAAAACACTGCTGAAAAGAAGGAAAAGCGTTGAGGTTTGCTCGGCAGTGCTCTGATTGAAGGAAATTTCAAACATACAGTAACGTGTTGTCTCATGAAATGTTAACCGAAATTCTGAAATGCGTTTTCGACTCGAGGCTTGCAATATTACTAATCATGCGGCATAATCCTAAGATATTTCAGTCACACCAGAATGCCCACATTTGAACAAACTTCTTTCCGGCCGTCTGCGAAGACTACACTGTAAAGTGTCTAATTAAGTAGTATGGAGTCTTTCCATTGATTTTCGATGTCGTTGTAAATGTGACTATATTTTGTAGAAAACGTGCACTAAATATTCCTTTTTGTATCCATCTGGTAGCAAATTGTGCCTTCTCCAATTTTTTTTACTAAAAGACATAGAGGGAGAGACAGTACTTTTTTGGTTTTCAAAAATTTTCCAATGTCCGAATAATATCTTGCCCCACCAGCCGTTAGCCTATCGTTCAGAGTTTCTAAACTACACGCTGGATGCATTCCGTCAAAGGAAAAGCACATAATTCTCTACTTTTTTAAGAAAAAATCATATAGGACTCATAAAATTGTGCAGTGGATGTGGACCGGTTTGCACACCTTATAAGTAACATTAGTAAACGTTATGATGTGATGCGTCTTAAAAAATATCATAGTTAAAAAGTCGTTTAAAAAATTGGGGAAGACGCAATTTACTACCAAATGACTATAAAACACTAGGAGGATGGAAAAGCGTTAAGATCGGAGGTTTGCTAGGCAGTGTTCGGATTCAAGGGAATTTCAGACATACAATAGATTCACTATCTTACAAAAGCCTAGCCAAAATTCTGAAATCGCTTTTAGATTCCAAAAGATTACACAGGCAGTATTGTAATGTTAATAATCACGCGGTATAATCCTAAGATATGTCGGTCACGCCTGGATGCCGGCATTTAAACAAACTTCTTTCCAGTCGTCTGCGAAAAACTACACTGTAAAAAGTGGTTAATTAAGTGGTATGATTTTTTTCCCACTGATTATCGACGTCCCTATAAGTTTAATCATATTTTGCGGAAAACGTGCACCAAATATTCCTTCTTGTACTTATCTTGTAACTAATTGCGTCTTTTCCCATTTTTTTACTGGAAGACATAGAGGGAGTGACAGTACCTTTTGGTTTTAAAGAATTTTTTTCAATTGCCAGATACTTTTTGTCCCACCAGCCGTTGGCCTATCGTTCAGAGTTCCTAAACTACATGCTGGATGCATTTCGTCAAAGGAAAAGCACATAATTCTCTACGTTTTTAAGAAAAAATCATATAGGACTCATAAAATTGTGTAATCGATGTGGACCAGGTTGCTGTATGAATGGCCATTTTACCGTCTTAAAAAATCTCATAATCAAAGTCTGTTAAAAAGTTTGGTGAAGGCACAATTTGCTACCAAATGAATACAAAAAATATTTTTGCGCACGTTTTCTAAAAAATTTAACTGAGTTTACAAAAAATCGAAAATCAATGGGAAAAATTCCTACTACACGCATAAGCAGTCATTTTTACATTGATTGGATGGCTCCCAGGAATGAGATTGTCGTCATACAAGTCTGCAGGAAACTCAAGCACTTTCGAGAATCCTGAAAGAGGGGATCAGGCCGACTAATAGGAATTGCTGCAAAGTCGAGAGAGGAATGAATCGAAGGCCTTTCAGTGATATCGCATGTGTACAGTTAAGTTGTCTATTCAGATCAGATACTTAAGAGCAGACACTGCGGATCCCCTCCGCCAATGAAAGGCAGCATTTAAGGCAGCAGTTAAGATTTTGCTCGTCTCCAGGCAGAATTCAAGAAGACACGGCTAAAAGGGCAGTTCGCACTCTGGATGGACGGCGCGACTTTTTAGTGACAAGTCAAGTGGTCTGCATAGGTCATGCGCTTCTCAAGGTCACACTAACTGATCAAGCACTAGAGACATAAGGCGGCGCAAATGCTGAGAAAGACAGAACCGGGGGTGAGACGTACGATGGCGGGCGTTTTACGAGGGGAGACAAGAGCGGCAGCTGTGGGGCCCATCGACAATCTGTTCTTATCCGATTGGTTGCAGGATACCCGTGGGTTACATAGCCCTTTTATGCACTTCGGAAAACTTGATCAGCCGTCTAACCGCACCTATACGTTTTGACTCGATGTCATTCGACTGATCGGAAGTAACCGCATTTTTCAGTAGAGTATACGCGATTATTGACCGAATCCCTCGTGTTACGAGTTGATGTTATCATTTTCAAAGAGACCGCGAAATCACCCAAATGTGACTCACCTGATGGAGTTTGTTTGCGCTTAAACCAAGCAATTCACAGACACGCGCTGA
>CACRXP010000398.1:459004-481238 GCA_902702965.1 Spirometra erinaceieuropaei | reverse complement strand
AATGACACCATAGACCATCAGACGAGTCCAGCAGGTGCCCTGTTGATCGCAGGATATGGGAAAGTTGACAAGATTTGAGTTCAAAACTGCCATCGGTGTGGCCGCCTCACGAGTGCAGATCAGAATGCTGAAAGGTGAGAAGAAGCCGAGGTCTTGGCCCTGAAGGTAGGCGAGGAGGACAATGGGAGAAGAGGTGGGAACCAGGTCGGGATACTCGCCCGTAGCTGAGATTGCAGTGACTATTTTCTCAGCGCTTATAGAGCCGGCTGGAAACTGGTCAAACGAGAAGGTAAATGATTCACCGGGTGAAAACAAATAAAAAATGAAAGTCAGTTTTAACAAGACTTGGCGAAAAATGACCCATAAGTTACCGCTTTAGATGACCAGTACCAACGACATTTATGAGAGCATAGGAGGTTGCGTAACGCGAAGGCGACATCCTCGCTCATTTCATCTACAAAAGTATTTATTAATGGCTTTCTCAGGAGCTGCGTGGCTTAATGACGAGACCCAACCAAGCTGTGTTTTCCGAGCAGGACGTAAATACATTAATCAAATATTTACATTGCGTCCTGGCTACCATCAGCCAATAACCATCAGCTTTGTTTACATCCTTGCAATCCCCGACCCTGGAGACGGATAGTAAAATTAGAACTGCCGGATAGAAATCGTGTCTAGATCAAGGCCTACAACCGCCCACGACCACGCTTCTCTCAGTTCGCATGGTCCTCACTCAACAGTCGGGATTTCAGTCTGGCGTTAGCCAAAGTTGCATCCGGACGCTCGCCTTGTTTAATTGCCTCAACAACAAATAGATTCGCGAAAGAGCCGTTGTTGTCAGTATGTGCGCAGTGGATGCGCCCCTATAAGCCTTAGGCATGGGACTGTTACTTGTAGCTCGAGACACCATTCGGAGAAAGTGGTGTTTTCATCGTCTAAACCGGCTCAGCAAATAAAAAAAGGCGTCTGAGCATATTCAAATCTGCGTTTTGCAGTGCAAATATGCTCAGACGTACAGTAACTGTATGAGTAACCACTAGTTTCAGTCAATTTGGTTCGCGTTGGCCGATCAGGGATACAAAAGTCGCTTAATTTGACTTAAAAAACCACAAAAAAGGAGAGAGTCAAGATTCACCGGGTGAAATCAAATAAAAAATGAAAGTCAGTTTTAACAAGACTTGGCGAAAAATGACCCATAAGTTACCGCTTTAGATGAGCAGTACCAACGACATTTATGAGATCATAGGAGTACTGATAGTACTTCTCCGTTTGGACAGCGGTGGTGATACTACTGGCAGGGACAGTTCGACCGTCGACTACGGCGGTGTTCACCATGTGCTCCACAACGGGGAGTCACATGTGGGTGTTGGGTGCCTATTAATGGACGCTAGGTGTAGTCTACACCGGCAAGCAAGTGAGCGACCTACTACGACCATCAGGTGGTCCCACAACTGGACACTCCTACACCCTACACACACACACACACGTGACGACGATATCCACCGTGGGCCCCAAAACGGGGTGGATACAGAGACAGTGACGTAGATCAATTTACAGTGATCGAAGACGTGCGCTGCACTCCCCATCTCCCTCACCCACCTGTCATTGCAGAGTCGAGAAGACCAAAGGAGGGATAGGGGGCAGGTGGCTGGCACGGTGCGAACTTGCGTAGGCGGGCTAACTCATGAAATGTCAACCGAAATTTCGAAAAGATTAATTCAGTAGGGGTTGTGAAACTAGTCAGCCTGCAACATAATTCGGTAATATTTCTGTTACCTCAGAATGCCCGCTTTCAAAGGAGGCTCCTTCCGGCTACATGCAAAAAAACTACATTCTGTAAAAAGTGACTACTTAGGTAGCATGAATTTTTCTCAGTGATTTTCGATGCCATAAGAAAATTCAATTATTTTTCATGAAAAACATGCATAAAAATATTCATTCTTTTACTTATTCTATAGAAAACCACGTCTTCTATCGATCTTATACTCAAAAGAGGAGTATAATTCGGTTTTAAACCCGATCTGCTGTTACACTTGCATTCAGGGTTTCAAAACGACAAGCCGTATATTTTCCGTGTACGGAAAACCATGCAATTCTCTACGGTATTGAGGGGAGACCATATGGCGTTCATAAAATTAAGCAGTGGATTTGAGCGACATTTTTAACTTTACAAGCCACATTGGTAAATGCAGAGACATGACGTTTTGTGAAGGGCCGTTTAACGGTATTAAAAAATCTCACAATTAGAAACTTTTTAAACCGAATTATACCCTTCCTTCGAGTATAACATTGGAAGAAGACGTAATTTTCTACCGAATGAGCGAAAGAATGAGTATTTTTAGGCATGTTTCCCATAAAATATAATTTCAATTTTAGGGGCATCGTAAATCAATGAGAAAAACTCATGTTACTTAAGTAGTCATTTTTTGCAGAGTAGAGTTTTTGCGTGCAGTCGGAAATAAATTCATTTGAAAGCCAGCATCCTGAGGTAAGTGAATTATTACAGAATTATGCTGCAGACTGACTAGTTTTACAACCCTACTGAATTAATCTTTTCGAAACGAGAACGCAGTTCGAAATTTTGGTTGACATTTCATGATTTAGCTCCCCTACTGTAGGTGTGCCACCACACCCACTGATTCGCGCACAAAGGACCAGGATTTGACACAACAAGAGGGGGCGTCCCGGATCACAACTGAGAGGGAAGTCTGCAGCCTGGTGTGCGCCGGAGCCGGGTTCGTCAATCTCGGGACTCATAGCTGAGGCGGTTCTACAAAAGTTAGAGTCGCTGGTTTTACCACAGATCGTAATTCTGGGCTCGGTCTGTTGATGATACCTTCGTCGTCGTCAATCGGGATCAGGCGCAGACACTTAAAGAACATCTCAACGCCATCTTCCTGGACATTCAATTAACGATGGAGGGGGGAAGAAAACAACCAGCTGGCTCTTCGGGATATCCTCGTTGGCCGCAAGGATTATGGTGGCCTAAAAAGTAAAATGTTCAGGAACGCGACAAATTTGACGCGGGTACTGAACTTCAACAGCAACCACTCCATCAGTCACAAACACAGCTGCAAAAGGGCGCTATACCAGCGCGAGGAGACGCATTGCAGTGGAACGGAAGACAATGGCTACCCGTGTAACTTTGTTCGCCGCTGCATACACAAACGATACCACAGACCAGATCCAGTCGACCCTAAATTTAAGCGAGCTCCTCTGTACGTGAAGAATGTCTCGGAAGCCGTCGATCGCCCCCTCACTCCGATTGGAGTGGAAGTTGAACACAGGCCGGAGGCAACTATCAGGCGACAGGCCATGAGACCGAAAGATCCATTGTCAAGACAGGAAACGTTCGGAGTCGTTTACTGGATCTGGTGCAGTTTTGGACAGAGCAACTACGTCGGAGAAACTGGGAGATACTCCGGACGCGAATGGTCGAGCACGCACCAGCAGTGGGGAGGAAAGAGGCCAGCTCTCAGGTGGTGGCTCATTCGACGGGACTGGGACATATTTTCGAGTTCCCAGAGGCCGAAATTCTCGCAAGACATAGCAACCGCGTGGCCCATGAGCTGGTTAAATCATGGTTCGCAGGCCCGCAAACCATCAACAAGCGCAATGACTCCCTGTTACCATGTTCGCTGCTCAGGCATTTCCTGCGCAGAGGAATCACGGGCGAGCAACGACCCCAGCGACAGAGGGCTGAATGGCCGAGCAACCATCAAGCCGACATCCAACACGCGAGATGAAAATGGGATCATTAACGACTCGAACGCGGACTGACAAGACATCGTCGCATCACTTACGACCCCCTCCCCCCCGGGAGCTGTAAATTAGAGTACGGATGAGGTCCCACGGCATCTACGTGCTACAAAAATTGCCGTCTTTGTGCCGCCACTACCCTTATCTGCGACCGTCTCTGATGATGGGTTTGAGTGGGAATCCGAAGGGTCAGGCCAATATACTTCTTGTTCCAGTGGTCGCATCTTCTTCCTCAAAAGCGTCTTGCCATCGGAACCGGGTATGTAGGGGGAGTGCGATAGATGCCTCGAAAGTCTGTCTCTCGGCGTAAACTACTTCAGGTTCGAGTCATCGGTGCTGCCTTTAATCCCAGAGGCACGAGGTGGATGTCGTCGTGATGATGTATGCAATCCAACAAGGGCTGATTCGGAAGAAACATCCAGAACGCGAAAATTACTGGCCGCCAATAAGGCCAAATAGTTTCAGACCACCCGAGCGGAGAGTGAGGGACGTGGGCGCAAGGGAAATTCATGCAAAAAATAAAGTATCCAAAAGTGGTTATTATGAGCAGAACGCTGGTCGTGGCGATTTCCAACAAAAATATCCCTACGGACCAGTTATGTGGATACCCGACATACAGTAGGTGGGCTAACTCATGAAATGTCAACAGAAATTCCCAGATTCGTTTTCGTTTCGGAAAGATTAATTAAGTAGGGTTGTAAAACTCATCGGCCTGCAGTATAATTTTATAATAGTTCAGTTACCCCAGGACGCCGGCTTTCGAACAAACTTCCTTTCAGCTGCATGCAGAAACCATACTCTGTAAAAAAGGAATACTTGGGTAAAATTCATTATTCTCAGTGATTTTCGATGCCTCTAAAAAGTCAATTATATTTCACGGAAATGTGCATACAAATATGCATTTTTTTGCTCATTCAGTAGAAAATGAAGTCTTCTTCCAATTTTATACTCGAAAGAAGGGTATAATTAGGTTTTCAAAAAGTTTCTAATTTTGAGATTTATTAATACCGTGAAATGGCCCTTCATAAAAAGCCCCGTCTCTGCATTTACCAATGTGGTTTGTAAAGTTAACAATGTGGCTCAAATCCACTGCTGAATTTTATGAACCGCACATGGTCTTCTCTCAATACTGTAGAGAAATGTATGGTTTTCCATACGCAGAAAATATAGGGCTTGTAGTTTGGAAGCCCTGAATGCAAGCGTAACGGCAGGTTGGGTTCAAAGTTATTTGGGAATCGGAAAAAAATTATAAAACCAAATTATACCCTTCCTTCGAGTGTAAAATTGAAAGAAGACGTAATTTTCTACTGAACGAACAAAAGAATAAATATTTTTTGCATGTTTTCCATGAAATATAATTGAGTCTTTAAGGGCCTCGAAAATCAATGAAAAAGTGTATGCTACTTAAGTAGTCGTTTTTTATGGAGTATGGTTTTTGATGCAGCCAAGAAGAAGTCTGTTCAAAAGCCGGCCTCCCGGGATAACTGAATTATTACAGAATTGTGCTGCAGGATGATTGGTTTTACAACCCTACTTAATTAATCTCTTCGAAAAGGAAACGCGTTTCTAAATTTCTGTTGAGATTTCATGACTTAGCCCACATACAGTATTCGCCAATGACACTTTTAACTAGACCTGCAGTCCTCTGTCCAGCTCCGTACGAAAAGGACACATGGTCGGCTTTATCGTCGGAGTTCGGAAGGGGGTGAGTGGGTGTAAGCAAGCAGCAGTGGGGGGAGGGGCGGCGGGGGAGAGCGGACAACTTACCTCGTGCAGAAGAACGCATTTCAGCGTACATCGACTGCCGGGAGACAATTGGGACTGAAAAGTAGAGAGGAGGAGGAGAAAACGTGAATGAATAACAGAAAGGGAAGATCTAATTACTGGTTTGCGCGCATCGTCAGTTTAACCACAGCAATTCAGGGCAAAAAACGCTACTTGAGCAGAATAATCAGGCAAGGCAGGCGGAGTGACGTGAATGCGAGGCAGTCCCAGTGTAACAAACCTAATTACTACCTCCGTAGCCGGAAGTAACGAAGTTAAGATATAATGCAAAGGCAAAATGAAAGAATTACCACTTTTTCCACTCCGTATGATTTTTGGGATAAAATTGGAAAGCTACGGACTAGACCATACAGGGGACAGGGGTGAAAGGATGATTTGGACGGTCAGTTCTAAATTGACGCCGAGTCTTAGCGCATCGTTCGGTAAATCCGGAGGGAACAGGTGCAGTGGGAAGTCACCTCCGGGTGCTCTTCTGAGTAGACAGGAGTAGGCAAGATTAAGCTGTGTGGAGTCAATGTGCCCAGGGTGCCTAAACTAGAAAGCGTATAGGGCCAACTCAACACTCCAATGACAGGTAACGCGCCCGAAAGGTCCCGCCTCTGGCCAAGCGGGATCTGCTATCATCCGCCGAGGTCAGCGCAGGTGCTAGGAGGATGACCTTATAAGAAAAACCAGCCAACAGATTATGACTTGTATGCACGAACACCGGCTGGCGGTTGAAGGTCAAGCCCGAAGTCACAGGCAATAAATCCTGCCTCGCAGGTGGGGCAGATTTTCAGTTTTTACACTAGTGGAGTGGTGGGCCGGAGTTACGGCCGGTCCACAGTACGTCAAACTTTCCACGTTACTGAGCATAGTATAATAGCTACAGCCCAGAAAGCGATTCTCCCAGCGGGCAAAAACAGACAAGGTAACCGACATGCCTCACGAAAGTTGTGCAGTTGTGGGAAACCTGACAGCAAACAGGCTGCATTGTGCTACGTGTGTACGAAGAATTTACGACCGATCAGCCAATGTGTCTAAACCCCGATATCGACAGACGTCTGTCCTTACTCATGGCATTAGGGCACGATGGGTCTGGGATGGTCCTGAGTAACTCGCCCTCCTCCCCGCCCCCAATGTGGTCCAATCCGCATTGTTATCATTTCTCGCCTAGGTTGTAGTTGTCATCCTCATGTCTGATGATGCCAACGAGTCTTAGCATCAAGCGGCATGTTTACTTTCTAAAAATGACACTCACAAAAGGCTTTTAAGTCATCTGCTTAAGCACGCGTCTTCTTGACAGTTTCATATACTTCACTCTATGAGGTACACGACGGGCCAGTGACACACTGGCGAGTGGTAGTGGGCGTGAAACAACTGTCCGCGCCTGGCGTGTTAGTACCTTGGAAAGCATTCTATGCAATGTATATGTATACACCTACAAACTTATAAAACTGCCTGATGGAGAACTCACCTCTTGTAAAAAGTTTGAACTACTTATAAAATTTTCAATTTATTGAGTAAGTGCCGTTTACCATTGTGGGCTGCCTAAGTGTCCAACGTGACAGAACTAATTATGGTAAGGTGATACCATAAAAATGTATAAAATTCTCGGTCTGTGCCTATAGACCTTGAATATACTGATCTAATCCTACTTCGAAGAAAATTTCTCAGGAAATTAAACAGCGAGAACTAATTATCTTCAAAGGTGAAGCAGCTGACGACCGTGGGTTGCATCTAAATCAAGCAAGCGCGTCCTACATTTTAGGAACCGCCATAGGCAATAGAACAAATCAGCTGACCCCAGAAAAATGACAAATGCGTCTCTTGAAAGATTGTAGCGAGGTCTGCTCAAAAGTCTAAACGCGCGTGCTATGCCAGTATCAGAAAACCATGGCCCTCGCAGCCCGGTATGAGCTGGCGGTTCCCTGACACCTGGTACCCTGTCGCTAGATGCGCTTGCGCTCCCGCTTGATATGTAGGTGGTGGGCATGGTTGCCCAGTCATCCTCGTCCTTCTGACCTCTGTTGGGGTGTTGGTGTTGTTGCTGATGAGAAATCCTGGTCAAGTGCATGTTGTGGACCAGGAAGTGTGGTGGCACGCCTGGGTGTGGGTCTGGTCGTGCCAGCCACCTGCGCCATCCCCCGCCTCCGGTCTTCTTGACACCAGACACATGGGGGCGGTGAGGAGAGAGTGCGGTGGCTGCAGCGCAAGTCTACATTCGCTGTGAATTAATTTACGCGCAAATCACCGTGCCTGCTGCGCCTTGCTGTGTAGCACACGGTGGACATCGTCGGAGTCGACCGTCGAACTGTTGTTGAGAAGTCTGCAGTAGACATCTTAATGAAGGAGCATGCAAAAGTGCAATTCTCCGCGAGACCTCAATGGTTTAATCGGCGTCCTCTCAAGGCCCCAATTTATTGATTTTTCGAAGACAATTTATGTTGCCGACTTTTCCAGTCCTGTAAACACTTTCTTTGGTGAAACTCTACACTGGCTGGGTAAAGCAGTTTAATAAAGAGGAGATGAGGACATAGCCCAAAGCAATGGCTGCGTTTCAACAACCATTAACGGGTGAAAGTCCGACTTTGGACCACGGTGAGTGAATGGTTAGTTTTTTAGATTATTAGAGTAATTGAAGTGACTGTGCAATTGTGAAAACCTCGGCGACATCGGCGAGATTCAAGACGGCTATAGAAAGAGCAAGGTTTGAGTACAGTCGAGGTGTAAGTCAACCCAGATGTAAAGAACTCAAGGTCCTCGGTCCCATAGCTCCGGTGGTCAGAGCGTCGGTCGCGAATTCGAATTCCGCCGGGGTCGCCGAGTCCTGCTCAATTTTGCAGTTATATGAAAAACATCGATTTGGACGACGTCCACCGTGTGATCCACAGCAGGCTGAGAGCAGACACGGTGACTTGCGCGTGATTTCTTTTATAATGACATTAAACTTGCGCAACATCTCCTGCAGTCTCTCCTCTTCCTCCAGGTGGGCCCGATGTCAAGACATGGTTAAGAAGACCATACGAGGGAGAGGACGAAAGCGACAGACGTGGCCGGAGACGCCCCCTAGGCGTGCCGCTACACCCTCCTCGGATCCCAAAGAGTGGGAGTGCCATAAAGGTCACATGAATAAGGAGCCATTGCAGCCTGACTCTCAGACCACCAGTCGGTCAGTACACATAAGCACACACTGGGCCGACTGCGAGGTCCAAGTTATCCCGTCAGTTGGCAACCTTCCAAGCCTCGACTTTTAGCGCGGCCTGATAGCTTCAAGCGCGTCAGATTGTTTGTAGTGAGGAAAGTGCGCTGAGTGGTCGATCTAACTCTCTATTTTCCCTCCCAGGCGCCAGGCACTGTCCGAGCCGGTCGTTCAGAGAATGGAAAAAAACAAGTTAAACACGAAGGAAAGCTACCTGTAAGCGAATGGCCGCATGCTACTCAGACAGTCATGCAGAGGAATTGTGCAGTTTTATTCAACAAGCTACACCTGCACCAGTTTAACTGGTACCAGTGTCTGAAATATTAATTCCAATAGTCCAGGCTGTTGGCTTTCATCACTGCATTTTGGGGCTTCAAACTCACACGCGATTCCACAGTCAGAGATGATAACGGCAAAAAACAGCAAACTGTACTTACAAAACCTGCTAACTCGCCGACGATCAATTCTGCATGTTTGCAGATGGTTACGCAGGACTGCGCATGCGGAGGCAGGGCACCTCTGCCAGTTAATGGCTTTCCCTTAGAACTCCTGAATTCATTCCTCTCACGGGTTTTTTGCTTCCCAGCCATCGCGGCAAACCGCAAACTTGAAAGCGTCCTGCCTCTCGAGGGTGTGTTTACAGCTTTCCAGGACAGCTGGAATCCCCGTAGCCCGGCCAGTTTGTCCTAATGTATGCGTGACTCCGAACTCTCCCGCCGCCCCCCTCTCCCACAGAGTCTCGTGTGCATAATCGCAAGAAAGTAAAAGCGGTGTACCACGTCAGACTGCTCGCCGGGGTGCAAATACACTTTCTGTGAGAAGAAGGGGCCGCTCTCCCCTGGGAAGAGGTAACTTTTGTTCTGACGTTAAGTGCACTTATTTCTGCCAGGCATCTTCTGGGACTGGGGCATTGCGTGCGTAGGCCCCACTGTATGGCACGCGAGCTGCAAGGCAAGAAGTATGAATGTTCATCGATCGTTCAGTCAACGGCCGTTAAACTTATGACTGTCCTCTGCTTTGTTTTGCAAATCGACCTGACACAACAAGCAATAAAGGCAAAAGGTCCTCGAGGCCGCCAGTCATAAACAAGCGCGGAACGACACACAACGCGGTCATCGGGCAGGCAACCCACACGCCATACAATGTGACCTGCGTAGGCGACTCTCCAGTCTTTGCAGCATTGTTACGGCGGAGGTGAGTGTCTACCATGTGGTTATTTCCTCAAAAGCACGTTTACTAAAGGGAATATCCGAAATATATATGAAAATAAACTGAGCGTTCGATGAGCGGACCGAATATCCTACAAAGGCATCCACACCTTTGAGAAGGGTCATATGTTCAGTTAAAAAACACCGACAAGGGTTATTAGGATTGAAAGAAAGACGAACCGTGAGTTGACTGGAATTTACGCGTCTATGATCAAACATAGCGGTCTCCGCGACCATCTATGCCGTCAGTCCTATACCTTCAGAACTAGTGAGCGGCTTGTCAAAAAAGTCCAGAGGTACCGTTTGCTTTATCAGTCGTAAAATGGTTGGCGTCTGAGTTCAAGAGCTCAGACAAACAAATGCGTGATTTCTATGTTTCACGTCAACTATCGGGATGATTCGGTTCTTCTGTCAGGGCGGGGAGTCAGGCTGCAATGACTCCTTCTTAGTGTGGCCTCTATGACACTCCCACTCGGCTAGGACCCCGTCCATTCCTCATTTCTGAGTGAAAGCTCAGCCCATCACGTGCAGACCGGGCTTGTGCGTGGTACGCGTAGACGGGCAGTATAAATCCGATAGACACTGCGCCCGATCCCACCTCTGGAATTCTTGACTCCATCCTAACATCGGGCCTGGGTAGGTGGGGGAGAAGGGAAGGTAATAATGGTTCACTACTAGCATTTACTGAATCTGCACGTTTCTCAGACTGCTGCAGTATGTGCGAAAACCTGCACCTAGGCGTACCACCACAACCCTTGGTCCAAAACATACAATGGTTGGGATTTTACGCAAGGAAAAAGAAGTGACGGCCTGGATAACAACCGGTGCGGTGTGAGTCCCCGACAAGCTGGAGGTTACCATACCACGTCAGCCAGTACTCCCAAACGTATGAGCAATTGGTTGGCACGCTGGGGCGGTAAATTGATGTGCGTGGAAGAGAAGAGAGGGCGAAGCCCATACTGAGAAGGAACTCATGCTTGTGGCAGCCCAGTTTACTTCTCGCATATTACAAATTGGACGCCCTTCAGCTTATCATAGGGCTGTAGCGGTCGCGGCTTAGAAGTTTGCTAACTGACGAGATAACCCGGTCCGACAGAGGACTGGGGGTAAGGCTGCAGGGGTCGCTTTGTAACTTGGGCAGTCTCGCTTATCCGAGATCAGAAGCCTAGCCCCCGCCCCTGAACAAAGGCCGGTAGAGGTGCGAAGTTAGGGATCGGTTTGTGTGTGGCAAGTGTAGACGGTGTGTCCGGCTTTGTCATCGGCTTATGTTTCCCAAAAGGTTGTCCTGCCATCCGAACGCGATGGGAGTGAGAAGAAGGAGTAAGGTAGATGCACAGCAAGTGCATCAAATTTATGCGCGGTTCACGACTGCGCTCACCCGATGAAGACCACATTGGTCGTCAGGGTCGAACAATGGGGTCTCAGGTATTCGTTTACTTACTATACCTAGCATACCTATCCCACCCTCCCCTCGGTCCTAAGAGGGACACGCCAACGGCAACCACCAAATAGTGAGGCAGTCTTCGGCTTTTCAGACGAAAGGACAGCGAAGCAAGGAGGCGGGGGGAGGGCTCAACTAACCGAAAAGGGGGGAGAAATCGATTCTTCACAGAAAACAGAGCGCTTGAAGGTTAGCTGCCCTTTTCCTGACTGCAGCAGGAAGAATGGGACGTTAGTGCTCGGCGTCTCCTCGGATGATGCCGTAGACGTCTTGTCTGCCAGGAGGCACGCTGGTATGGTGAGTTGTGAATCCTCGCTGCGTTCGAATTCGAAGAACTAAAAACCATTGACATACAAGCGGAATTTTACTGATTACCAGGGGATTCATAAAACGGCTGGTGTAAAGAGAGTAACTATGCGGCGACCGCTAAAATGAGGCGTTAAGCGTACCCCAAAAATAATGTTTCATGCAAAGATTGGTTGTCGTTCTGCATGTCAGTCGTGCGTGAATTTTCAGGTGAAGATGAAACAGAGATGGACTTTTAGGTGTTTTAGTTGTTCCGAAAAAATTCCAGAATAAATAAAACGGTTACGAGCGATTCTCCCGGAAAAGCGTACGTTTTAGGCTCAACGGCAAACCAAGTTCTTCCCCATTCTAGCTGTGCTTTAGAGCACTTGTCAAATTGGTTGGGATGCCTAACCCCACAATTAGATCGTAGTAGTTGCAGGCTTGCGTAGAATTTGTCGCACTTTCTCCTCTTCCTCCCCACCTGGACCTGACGTCATAACAGAATGCGAAAACCTGCACCTAGGCATAATAACACACCGCTTGGTACACAACGTACACTGCAAGTCGCATTCCTGACCAGAACAAGGCACCCCTCGGGATTGATAGCTGTCAACCTGAAGAAGTAGACAGTTTTAAATACCTCGGGGCGAGGCTGCTGCTTAATGGACAGAGTAAGGACGACATCGTCTCCCAAATCCATGCAGCCCGCTGGATTTTCTCAAGCCTTCGGAAAGGCCAATGGATCCGACGTGACCTCTCCAGTGCCACCAAAATTCGCGTTTACCGTGCATCTGTCCGGTCTGTCCTTCTTTATGGTTGTGAGTGCTGGGTTTTGCGCGTGGAGAACGAGCGAAAACTGGAGGTATTTGACCATCACTGCTTGAGGACCATCCTTCGAGTGAAGTTCACCGACTTCGTCTCAAATGAGACAGCCCGCACTCGCTGCAACAACCTCGCAAGGATAATTCAGGCCATCCAAGAAAGACGACTGAGGTGGTTCGGGCATGTTCTTTGTCGTCCACCTCAGCTCGGTGTTACTGCCCTCGATCCGGCACCGTTGCCCCATTGGAGGCGTCCAAGAGGGGGTCAGTTCAAAACCTGGCTCGACACAGTTCGTCAAGACATGGAGGTGGTTCTTGGACCTTCGGTATTCGGTCTACGTCGTTGGCGAAGGGAATGGGTTGAGCTGTCCGCGGATCGTCACGCGTGGAGGTACAGTTCGGGACATCGTCGAGGCCGGCTAGGTCAGGCATGATCGCAGCCGTATCAACCCCTTCCCCAACCTGAGTACGATTTTACACGAAAAAAAGGAGTGGCAGCTTGGATCCTAACCAGCGCGACGGGAGCCTGCGCCTGGGCGCGCCACCACACCCCGAATGTTGATATTTGCTATGGGTGTGCATTCCAATAACGCCTGTCACACGCCGATCTGACTCCCGATCTACCTACAAAGGACGGGTGTCACGTATGTGTATCTGCTCTCGTCAACCATCCAAACCTCAAATCCCAGACCGGAATCTGAAATTTGCTATTAGACTTCTTGCTTCATGAGAGCAAAGAATCCAGGCTCCCTTTCATTTCTCACTATTAGCCACCGCGTATTCGTCGCTCGTCGCTCTTAATCGTAACTCCCGGGAAATACGACACTACTCACAACAACCCAAGAAGATCACGGGACTGAGGAGCTGCGAGTAGATCGCATGGAGAAAGTACGCTGTTACAGACTCAAAATTGGTGACATATTTGGCAGAATCGAGGACAGTGAGGACATCGCTGTTTACTGGGCAGAACTTTCAAGATCGTCCTCAAAAGTGGTACGCAAGATAAAAATATCCCGCCTTCGGAACAAACCAAAAAAACCTAGCTCGATGTATGTCGACCATAACGAGTAAGATCTGCTCCCCCCCCCCCCCCAAATGTATGGACGGACAATCTGAGTATGCCAGAAACATCCTGTGTGGAAACGAACAGATTGAGGAGTTCGGGCTAAACGGGTGGGTGAGGGGGGTGTCAGACATAGACACATTTATCAAAAGCCAAGGATGGACTTTTCAGAAGATTCGGACAGACGCTTAGTAGGACGACATTCGGGAATGATCCCACTGGCTGTGTTGTCATAGGCTAGAGACCACATATCGAAGGAGTTACGTTGCTTACCGTATACTGTGCGCCGATTGCTCTTGAGTGTCGCTGAATTCATCCTCGTCTTGTGAAGCATGAACGGGAAATCGGTTGGCATGACCTTCTGTTCTACAGCTGCGGAGAAGCATCTAAGAAGCCATCGTTCCAACCGGCATTCCACTGCACGGCCTCCACCGAACCCTACTGACCATTCGGACTGTGACTACCACTAACCATAATGTTTACTTGAGTGGGTATTACGAAAGCCCAGTGTGAAATGCTCCAGTCACTTTCAAGTCCAAATTACTGACTTATGACGATCCCACGCCATTCGTCCTCCCGCGGGCTTCCAACCCCCCCCCCCTCCCCGCCCTCCCGGTGATATAGAGCGCTGACCACAGCTCCTTCGCTCTAACGATCCCACCGCATGAACTCGAAGTGCTACCCGCCTGCCCCACACTCAGAACAAGTGAATCCCATCTGTTTCATTCATCCGGATAAGGATTGGTTTCTGTAAACAGAATCAAATATTGCGGGCAAATGCTTGACCACCCAGGAGCCGGGCGTGTCTTTAACACTAGAAGCAGTCCTGTGGGAGAGAAAAACGACTATAAACGTAATCCCACATACAATACTGTGATGGATACAAATTTTCGTAAGAGACTCGAAGTAAAGGTTGACACGGGAAACTAAGAAAATAAAGTCAGGAAAACTGACCGGACCAACAATCTCCCGCACAGAGTTGATGTGCTCTAAGATCTTCGCGGAAAACCTGAAATAATAAAATACACTTTCTACTAGGCTATAATGAGTAGGCACTATAACTCGTGTAAAAACAAACCACTTACTCATCATCGCTTGCCTGTGGAAGGGCCTGTAAATCTGAGACCTCGCAGACGCATCCAGCTCCCAAATTAGCCAAAGCACAGGAGGTCCTTCGCATGTCTTGACGACCTACTGCAAAAACTGATGTTGGTACCAAGAGTACAGCGAGGAAACCACCGGTGAAGTTGAGGATGAAGACAAATCTGGAAATGCAGACGGAAGGGAGGTGAACAAAGGAAGTGTACCACCCTGTGAAGGAATGAAAAATTGCCAACGACAGACCACCAGACAGGATACCACCTGGGCGTTCACGCAAAGCAGGTTAGTAGTATAGCCGACTGACTGCGGAATCCGTAAAGAAAATGACCCAGGAGGCCTTCGGAGTGAGAGGGGAGCTATGAGAGGCAAGCTACGCATCAATGGTTGATATCAACTGCGATCCTTGTAGAGTGGATATCACAGGACGGTCATTTTGCTGTCTAACACTTTGAGCTTACATCGGATTTCCTTCAGTACTCCTTTGCAAAGGTAATGGGCATCAGTAAACCTACTCGCCTCTGTTCAACGGTTTACCGTTCAAAGTTTACTTTGATATTCCTAAATATACTTCAGGATGTTGTAAAGGCTGTTCCGGTCCGAATGCGTTTATGTAACGGGAGAATGAGAGTGAGAGGGAGAAATAGCAGATAGAATGAATGAAACTAATGAACTCTTCTGGGCATGCTGGAGCTAGTTGCCTGTGAGCATTATTCGCCCTCCGAAGGCGCAGGTAGTAAGGCATACAAGTGAAGTAGTAAACTATGAAAAGATTACCGTAGTTTGTGTTGACACCAACAAAGCGACTTGTGAAGTACCAAAAGGGATGAAGTAGCCGGCTCCAATTCTGGAGTCCAGAGCAGGCGGTTGTGA
This sequence comes from Spirometra erinaceieuropaei, assembly GCA_902702965.1. Taxonomy (NCBI): domain Eukaryota; kingdom Metazoa; phylum Platyhelminthes; class Cestoda; order Diphyllobothriidea; family Diphyllobothriidae; genus Spirometra; species Spirometra erinaceieuropaei. The sequence continues at coordinate 465,721 of CACRXP010000398.1, read as the reverse complement.
TCCGCTCTCTGAAAGTGTTTTCAAAAAAAAACATACGACCCGTAACTGAGGGGAAAAGAAGTCGAAGTTAGTGTAATTCACTCTTAGGAAGATCCTCAGGCCGCGATGGACAAATACCTCCGGTTTTAATTCATTATCCACGAAAACTGACCGGATGGATGCACAACATACGCGGACATTCGTGACGATAGAGAGATCGCGTCAAGCACTTTCTAAGGATTGAGAAAACGCTGGAAGCATCATCTATTCCGAAGACAGTGTCGCCCTTACCATGACCATTAGACGGCAGCCTCGCCCCGGGGTATCTGAAATTGTCTACCTCTTCAAGTTGACAGTCATTCCGAGGGTTGCCTTCTCCTGGTCAGGAATGTACCTCAAAAACACTTTAGTCTTTTCAGAGTTTATGGATAGAACGGCAGATTTAACGACTACATTTACCCATTATACCACAGACTGCAGATCACCAAAGCTTGAGAGGCGAGCAATATCGTCAGCATGGTCTACATCAGTCAGTCAGCGCCCAGGTGCGAACTCAACACCATCGAAATTACATAGGGCCCTTCAGAGAATATAGTCAATGATGTGGTTGAGCAGAATGGACAACACGGATATCGAACGGTTAGGACAGACTTTTATGGACCAAAACTCGCACAGTGGTGGGGGGTGATGATTGTGGTGATGACGACATGCCGCGAAAATCTCGAATGAAATCTCGTGAATAAGTACAGTGAGTGACCGATCTCATGAAATGTTGACCGAAATTCTGAAATGCTTTTTCGATTTGGAAGGATTACTTAGGTGGGGTTGCAATACTGATTATCATGCGACATAATCCAGTAATATTTCGGACTCGCCAGGATGTCCGCTTTTGAAAGCACTTCTTTTCTATCTCCTGCAAACTCCATACTCGGTAAAAAATGACTACTTAAATGGCACGCATTTTTCGCATTGATTTTCGATGGTATTATAAAGTCAAATATATTTTATAGAAAGCATGCACGAAATTATGCTTTCATCTACTTGTTTGGTGGCGAATCACGTCGACTTAATATTTTATGCATGAAGACAGGGTATATCTAGGTTTTAAAAAAGTTTTCCAATCCCCGAATACTTTTAAGCCTGATCAGACGTTGCGTTAGCGTTTAGCGATTTCAGTCTACAAGGCGCATGCTTTCTGTGTAAGGAAAATAATTTATTCCTGTAGGCTTTTAATAAGATACTATTTGGGATCCATGAAATTTTGCAATGAGTGCGGACTAGGTTGTACATTTCATGAGGAGCGATGGTACGATGCTGTATGAATGTACATTGAACGGTCTTAAAAATCGTATAATTAAAAACTTTTTTGAAACTTAAATATACCTTTTCCCGGGCATAAAATGTAATGTCGACGTGATTTGCCACGAAATGAGTAGAAGAAAGTATATTTTTGTGCATACTTTCTATTAAATATATTTGACTTTATAAGACCATTGAAAATCAATGCGAAAAATGCCTGCTATTTAAATAATCATTTTTTACCGAGTGTGGGTTTTGCATGTTAAAAAGAAATGTCTTCAAAAGCGGATATCCTGCCGAGTCCGAAATATTACTGGATTATGCCGCATGCTAATCAGTATTACAACCCCACCTAAGTAATCCTTCCAAATCGAAAACGCATTTCAGAATTTCAGCCAACATTTCATGAGATCGGTCACTCACTGTAGGTGTAGAACTCGACAGATCTGAACACCGCAAGACTTTGATGACCGTTCCGGTGGACTTCTTATTCAGCCGACTTGCAAATCGCAGAACGAGACACTTCGGGTTCTATACGCAGGCTCCTGTACCGTCTGCTTGCTTTCGATGAGGTCGTCGACAGGAGGTTGGTGGGCAACAATGGGAATTCTGGCATAAATCGACAGGCGGGTGATTCGAGCTCCCTCCAGACTGCCAGGTTTTACGCAGGCTAAGTCCATGGCACTTTACTGGCTACTGCCACCAGGGCCACAGGTGCAGGAAACAGATCTGATTGGTCGCATTCCAAATTTGCGATGATCATTCCTGGCTTTACTGTTATTCCTGTGTTTAAGGGAGGAATCACAGAGGTTGGGGACATTCGACACCTTTTGCCGGCAACCGAGACATGCTGACGCTGTTAAAGTCCACCGAGGTAAGGAAATATGTCAAATGTCTACCACCAAGTAACTATAGGAGCCCTGGAAACGTTATCGCTAAAGAGTACGCCTGAATAATTCACAATACGATTCACGAAAACAAAAAGTCAGCACAGCGAAGACGAACCCCTGATCCGTACCGTCGAGGGCACGCCTCTGTAGAACCTAAAATGAAACGTTACGAATTCGGGAGGTCAAATGCCTCAATAAATCCATACATGGCAAAGAAAAATCGACAAATATTGCCAAAACGAACCCTTTTTAAGGCAGTCGCATTCAACTGAGAGATGAATGATTTCATCAGGTGGCGTTGGTACAGACGAACGCCTGAATGCCGCCATGAACGGCGCAAAGATGGTTCGTGTAGGCCTGTCCGACGTACACAGAATAGGTGCCGTGCGCAACTCATACCTTTTCGAAATTCAGGCGGGATGCATTTATTAAGAAGTAAAAGAAGGGAACGAACGTTTGAAGAAAATATAAGTCAAGACCCTAGTCCAACTCCAAACTTTGCGGACATTGGTGAAAATGCTGCACGATACGCATACTCATTGTCGAAACAATACGCAGGACTTGCAAAAAAGACCGAGTTTGCTTGACACATATTATGTCTCCTTGCATAAACGGGGACAATTGGTCAAGGCGAACGAAACAAGATCAGAATCAAGGACTCATGAATATGGTCAAAAATGTGGTAGAAGAGAGTGCAGTAGATGCTGGACAAGTCTGCCTCATGAGAGTAGGACACAGAGAGTGGACGTCGCTTCATACGACAGTCAAACTATCCTAACTGATCTTCTTCCAAATGCGCTCTCTAGGACGCTGGCAGTTTGCGGTGAACACTTTTTGAATTGCGGCCTCCTCCAGGCGGGCTTTTGAATTTGAGCCGCCATTTTTGTAGCTCTCCATTCACGTGTGGATTTTTACTAATTGCACATTATTGTGCCTTTTCTCTTCGATATATAGCCAATTTTTTGCTGAAAATTTTGAACTTACGATTTCAGAATAAAGCGCATTTCCTCTCCTTTCCTCTCTCTCTCCTCCACCTCCTCACCGTCAATTTGTCTCCTTTCAGAAGTAAACTCTCCTCTCGCCTTCACACGTTGTTGCATCGTCGCCAGTTAGTCAAGACCCAATCCACTAAGCAACGAGTTCGTCGTCCTGTCGGTTGCGATTGCAAATGCTAACTTATGCTGGAAGAGCGTTCGCCAATGGAGCTACGGCACGTGCTCACCCAATTCGGCCTAGAGTTCAATTTAGCAACCTTGCTGGCAGTTACACATAACAATCAGTAATTATGCAGGAGTACTAGGGACAGAGAGAGAGAGAGAGATAGCCATTTCTTGCTTGTTATCCATCGCCAGCCAGGCATACATAACTCCAGAGTTGGATAACCGGGGGATCAAGCCAGGACTCCTTAGCTACTGGATGTTAAGGTGACAGCTCCACAAATAATCTGCGGATTCGTTGGCCTGTAAATTGTGATTGGGTGTTTAACGACCTGGTTACGGCGCAGAAAATGACCTTGATGCTAGAAAGTGTTCAGTGCGTCGTTGGGTCCTCAGCGTCCCACGTGTTACAGTCAGTGACCGGTCTCATGAAATGTTAGTCGAGATTCTGAAATGCGTCGTCGATTAGGAAGGATTGCTTAGGTGGGGTTGCAGTATTGATTACCGCACGGCATAATCCCGTAATACTCCGGAATCACAAGAATGCTGACTTTTGAATGTACCTCACTTTTGATCTCCTGTAAAATCTGCGCTCCGTGAAGAATGACCACTTAAGTAGTATGCATTTTCACATTGATTTTAGATGGCCTTATAAAGTCAAAAATATTTGATTGAAAACATGCACAAAAATATGCCTTCCTTCACTTATTGGGTAGAAAATCGTGCCATTTTCGCGCTTTACACTCGAGGAGAGGGTATATTTAGGCTTCGAAAGAGCTCGCCAGTCCTCGAATAATTTTGAGCCAGATCAACCGTTGCATTGCCGTTTAGCGATTTCAGTCTAAAAGGTGTACACTTTCTGCGTGCGGAGAATCATGGATTTTTCTATGCCTTTAAGAAGATACCATGTAAAGTTCATAACATTTGTTAATGTATGAGGACTATGCTGTATGCTTTGTGAAGAGCATTGATAAACGGACAGGAACGATGCTGTATGAATAGACATTGCACGATCTAAAAGGTCACATAATTGAAATTCAAAGATACTCCTTCTTCAAGTGCAAAATGTAAAGTGCCGTGATTTACCACCGAATGAACACAGGAATATGTTTGTACATCTTTTCTATAAAACATATATGAATTTACTGGACATCGAAATTCAATGCTAAAAATGCACATTACTTAAGTAGTCATCTTCTACCAGATGCAGCTTGGAGAGGGGGTGAAAAAGAAGGGCATTTGAAAACCAATATCCTGGCGAATCCAATGTACGATGGGATTATGCCACGTGATAATTGATATTCCAGCCCCACCTAAGTGATCCTTCTTAGTGAAAAACGCATTTACGCCAAGTGAAGTTAACAGTCGCTAACTCAGCTGTTTCCACAAATAAAATCCGACTGAACTGTCCCGAAGACCTTGCTTCAAGTTTCTTTTCCCTATGTTTACTCAATGAGAATTCACAAAGAAAGCAACTAGACATACCATGGTTTAAACAAGCTGACCTCCAGAGACTGCCGGCCGAGGCTGCCCCTGAGAAGATTCAACTGCTCATCGGTCAAGGTGAAGGAAGGTATAAAAATGATCACGTCAGCTGACTGGTCTTCTGTCGACGCCAGCAGGCAAACCTGACTGGCGTACCGTCGAATGAAGGCCTGACTAGGAAGGCGGATGGACTTGATCCGGAAGGTCTGTTGTTCGTGATCGTCTTTTGTACCCGACGAGGCAGCGAACGGTGGGACGACGCCTGAAAGTGTATTAAAGTTTCAAGCGCGCCAAAAAGAGCCGGCAGTGGAAGCATGAAGCCTGAGAACTAACCTGACTCCTGCTTGGGGTTTTTCTTGTGGAGCCAGATGACCCTGTTTGACTGGTGACGATGCAACAATGTGTCAAGGCGAGCGGAGAGTTTACTTCTGAAACGAGGCAAAAGGACAGTGAGGAAAAGGAGGAGGAGGAGGAGGAGGAGAAGGAGGAGGAGGAGGAGGAGGAGGAGGAGGAGGAGAATGTTAGTTATGGCAGTTTGACTGTCGTATGAAGCGACGTCCACTCTCCGTGTCCTACTCTCATGAGGCAGACTTGTCCAGCATCTACTGCACTCTCTTCTACCCCAGATAACGACAAAACGACCGGAGGTGATTACGAGCGCGATGTTTGGCAAATCTAAACGTCCCGTCTACACGTACCACACACGCGAGCTAGTCTGCATTAGGTTGCCACCCCAATAAGAAGGCTTTGGATCTTCAAGAAGGAGACACGATCGCCGGGACAAGAGCTTTATTAGCCTGACGGTTCGGATTCCTGCTCGCGAACCCATCATCAGAGACAACAGCAGATACGGGTATCTGATGATGTGATTCGAGCAGGAATCCGAAACGTCAGGCCAATAAACCTCTTATCCCAGCGATCGTGTCTCCTTCTTCAAAACTGCTTCCTGGGACTCGTCTCTTCGCATCTATTGGCTGGCTTTGGGTTATACATGCGTGAGCGCGACATACAGCCGACACACATCAAGGAGCCATTGCAGCTTGAGCCCCAGTCCTGAAAAGGCCCAAATCATCATGTCAGTTGGCAAAATTCCAAGCCGAGACGCCAAGCGTTTCGTGATAGATTTAGGCACGTCAAGTATATTGTTATTGAAGAATGCAATGGGGATGAATTCCCCAGTGTCATCCTCACTCTACATTTCCTCTCCCACGCACCAGTCGACTGTTCGACCCTGTCAGTGGTAGAAGAATCAAGAAAAGGTATAAAACGTACGTGCCCTAGTCGCGAGCGAGTAGAAACTGAAGAAGAACGCAGTCGCGTCGTTTATGAGACAAGGAAACTTGGTGCAACTTACGCCAACCCGGTAATGTCTGATTGCGAGTTTAAAGTGGCATGGCTGTGATACGAGGGAAGTTAAGACACAGGCATTCGATGAAACGGCTGCACTGCTGGGACCAATGACATGAAAAAGATGGCAAATCATAAAGAATTCATAGGCAAGCTGACACAAGTCGGGAATGCTCATTTGTCAGTAAAGGTTTGTCGATTAGCAACTGCCAGTTTAGGCCGTGAAGCAACACCGAAATGCGTTCTCTGCCCTCCATACGGTACAGGTCGGCACAAGCCACCTCAATGTGATTGGATATTCCTGGCCTTCACTGACATTAAATGGGTCTGCAGCGCAGTAGCGAGGGCTTTGCCCGAAGACCAACTGACTTAGGGTTCGAATATCGAGTGTGCAGCCTGGGATTGGGGTATTGCTGGCTAATGATGTCACGTAAGCCATAATGGATCATTCCACGGTCCCTTGTTTTGCCGGCACGAATTCATGCCGATATTTCCACCACCAAATGTCTTTTGTGAATTTAGTAAATGAAATTAGGAGTAAAAAGTATGACTGGTGGTGG
>CACRXP010000398.1:437014-454087 GCA_902702965.1 Spirometra erinaceieuropaei | reverse complement strand
TACGCTGATTTAAGCTTTAAAAAATGGCTCGTAAACAGATATTAACTACCGGATAATGTTTGTAGGCGGCGGAAAATACTTCCTAAACAGAGTCTGTTGGTGTTCCTCAGTGGCAGAGAACAAAGTGGCAGGATCCAAAGCCTTATGAAGTGGGTGTTTTTGGTCACAGACGGACGTCTCTTCCTCCTCCTCCTCCTCTGAACTGCTGGATATCACAGCAAAATCGATTTGCCCTTTAACAGCTTGTGAATTGTCCTCGATATCAGGAAACTGAAGGGGCAGTGAGAAATGAAGTAGATGTAGGATACCACGAAAGGTGAAGTGGATCTGCGAACATGAGATAAGGATTCGAGGTTTGAAGGTTGGCGCGCATGCGGTGCTCTTGGGAAGGATGAGAGGCTCCCCTCTGAGTCACTGGATTGCAAATAATCCTCCAAATTCTCCCGTTTGCATGAAGATGTTGCCTAATGTTGGTAAGGAAAAAGTCGCACAAAGTTATGCAGGCTTTGACAGAGACGACTCAGCCAGGTGGAACTTTGGACGTCAAGGCCATGATTTTTGCTTTTCCTTATCGAGCAACTGAAGGACGTCAAACAGTTGTTTTCAAAGTCGAACAAATTGTTTGATTACTCGAGGAGGTGAGTCCTTCAATTTTTCCACCGGGCAACATTCTTGATACAAATAACAGATGCATTGAAGTCAGAATGTTCCTCTAGTGTGTCATGCTAATTTATTAGGGGAGTATGTGTATTTTAATAGGTGTTTTGGCAAATTAAGAATAATTAACTTTCACCAGACTGTGATAAACTTGGCGACGTCCGTGGGATTCGAACCTACGACAGAAAGGGGAAGGCATGAGTACAGCCAAAGCTCAAACCTTCCCCTTGCTGTCGTGGGTCCGGGCTCACCGAGGTCGCTGAAGTTTTCATAAGTGAGTCCAAATAAAATGGTTGTCTTTATTCAATACTTACTTAATAATTACTAAGTAGTGCATAATATCATACGAACCGCATGCGTTAGAGAGAGAGAATCAGAAAAAACTGAAACGGATTAAAATTAAGCCGGAAATCAGGCTTGAAGGACTAACGGAAGCAGAACTCAGAAACTGAAACCTCGTAAGGGAAGTGAAACACATCTGTGTTTATCTAGGACGGGAACGGCAAAACTTACTTTAGAGCAAAGAGCCGGTAATGTGCCCGCAATGAAGTTTTCTGATTCAGAATCAGAGGCAATTTGGTACTCCAAGATTTCGGACGCACTTGCGGGTGCCACTATTTGTCGCCGCCTGACGGGTTTACCAATAGGCGAACACCTTTTTATCTCTTGCAAGACATTCGATCTCGTGGTATCAAACTGTCCAGTTGGCGCAGTCGTTTGGCCGAGGTTTTCTGAGCAAATATCAGCCACCCTAAAGCGTTATAAAAGGGAGAGTGGAGCCAGTCAGTAAGTACTTGACTTGTACACGCTAGTAAAAGTCATTGTGACTTCCAAGCCAAGTGGCAAGGTGTTCGAGAAAATACACATTCCAGTAATACATAAGTAGCTCACTAAGATTGAAACAGGCCAGATGCAGACAGCTGTTTCACGGTCTTTGCCGATCGTCAGTACGTCATAGGCTCTTGAAGCCCAACCGTCCTGGACTGAGGCTTGGGTGTGGTCGGCAAATCAGAAATGACGACTTCGACCTTCCTTATATTTGCAGTTAACACTCGTCAATTACTTCAACTTTTACAGTACAGGATGTCATCATCATTGGACACTGGGCGAGTCTATACCTGAGCCTCCGTTACGTTCTGAGGAACAGTGGCAGCCGTTTAACGTGCAGCTTGTCGGGCAAAGAAGTAGAGACTGGAACAGTTACCTTGAGCTAAGTCGCGGATTCTTCATCACTATGACGATCTGTGAGGATTGTGTGTGTCGCAGTTTTACGGGAAACAAGAATGCCCGTACTCCGTGACGCAGTCGACGCAACTCCATAAGACTCTGCACTTTGGGTATGACCTGCCGCTATCTATGGTTGACTGAAACAGCTGGAACTAGGTGGGGGGGGCTGGTTCTATCCCACTCACAGCAATGAGATATCAGTGTACTTAAGCATTCTGACTTGAATGCCATATTCCTCAGACTTTCCAATGTAATTCTGCCAGCACTTTGTACAGCGATAAATATAGGGAGCACGGCCGGCATGCAGACAGTAACCGTATATGCATTTAAGCCAGGAATTCTGCATCGAGTAAGTTTGAGGTCATAGGCCTGTGACACTTTACTTGACTGAGGAGCAGCCTTGACGTCCAACATCCAAGCATGCAAGTGCGCCTTTAAAGAGGTCGAAGTTCTCTAAGGGCGTAACTAAGAGAAATGCAGACTGGGTAAGCTGTTTCGGGATTGTCGTCACTGGCCAATTACGGCGAATTTTGTCTCGCAGGACGTGGGGATTCACTCCCAACCCCCATTAGGGCCTCCACTCAAGGTTCGATTGAGACAGGCAGCCTGGTCTGTACAACGGTGTATACGAGACTCTATGACAGATTAACTGAGATCCACGTGACGAGGACTGCAGTAAACGATGAGCCGGGGGTTTCTTTAGCGAAGAAGTGACTGGCGAAGTCCATGGCAAGAAATGGATGCGTCCTAAAAGGCACACGAACACAACTTCTTGGTATGCGTACCCACTTAGGCCAGCACATACTCGCTGTCTATCCGAAGCAAAACAAGGTGTATGTTTTTTCTATGTATATGGCGTTGACTTCGAGAAAAACTCAAATTACGCAGAAGACTGCGGCCCGCTAAATATTGAACGAGGACGGATACCAGAAGGAAAAGTTCTAAGAGGGCCTTTAAGAGGCTGTTCTATGCTTGTACTCGAATCCCCCCCCCTAGACGAGCTACGCGATAGACGCGTTGGACAAACACAAAGGCCATATCCGATTCTAGCAGGCGTTCTCGGAATGCGCGCCATAACAAATGTCAACATCTCGGGGTGCGGTGTCGGGACCAGTTGCCGGCTGACGTCGCGCACATTGGGATCCCTGTGCATACCCCTTGTTTTTGTTGGTTTATAAACTTGGTAAAGGGTTTGCTGTAGACCAGGGGATGTGGAGTGGTGCACCGAGGTGCGGGTCAGACTGTTCCAGCCACCTGTGCCCTCCCCCCGGCCTCCGGTCTTCTTGACTCTATCTTGGTACCGAGCCCAGGTGGGGGAGGAGGAAAAGAGAGCGCAGGAGATGCTGTGCAAGCCCACAACTATAAACTAATTCACGTGCAAGTCACTGTCCCTGTTTCACCTTCCTGTGGAGCACACGGTGGACATCGTCGGAAACGACCGTCGAACTCGACATGGATGTGATCAGGCTTGATTTAGCTGGCTTCGATTATATTACAGATTATGCGTTCTCATGCACATATATCTGTGGCGGCGGCGGGTCTGAGGAACTCGATCCACTTTCATCTACAACAATGGGGAAAGGGGTGAATGCCGTGGATCCAAGTACTTTCTCCATGTCTTGAGGGACTCCGGTGAGTCATGATATGGGTTGAGCTCCCCTTCAGCGTCAAAGGTGGCCAGCGCGTCGGATCAAGGGCATCAACGTTTGGCTAATACACCAGGCATGAAGACTATGTTCAAATTCCCTTGATTGCTCTTCTTGAATAACATCACGCATTCTCACGTTGTCGTCGCAACGAGCGCGAACCGTCTCATTCAAGACGAAGTTGACTTACGTCGGACGAAGGATAGATCTTGAGCAATGATGTCAAAACGGTTTTCGTCACCTTCCGTGAGTAAAACCCAGCATTTTTAACCGGGAAGGAGGACCGACCGCACAGATGTCTGGTATATACGGGTCTTTGTGACTGTATAGCTATCGCGCCAGGTCCACCACACCGTGTAAGGATCGCGAAAACCCGTAAGCAGTACGGATCCCACAGATGATGTCGTCTTCACTCTGTTGTTTGCAAATAAAGTGACTGAATTGGCAAAATCGCTCAACCTTAACGCTTTGCTTTGTAGACCTCCGTGGCCAACAGATCGATGTCGTCACCACAGTTGCGATCGCTCAAAAACACAAATTGTATTTGTGTGAATGCTGTTTAGAACGTAACCTTATTAAATCTTTTCGAAGACCGGATACAAGTAAAAAATCAACTAACGACCATCGTTGGCTGAAGGTTGGCCGAATAATCGACTAGTTAACTAGTCTTCCGACAACCTCGACAAAAAAGCGGCCACAACACTGGTAAGTCATCGCCTGGCGGAGGCTCTGTCAGGCAGACAGTTACCCTGGAAAGGGCCTTGAGGTAGTTTTTTGTGAAAATAAGACTGTTCTTTTAGTCTCGTTGGAGTAACCGGCATAGTTGGTAGAAGTGAAAGCGTTTGGTACGTGCGCTAAGCTTCTGAATTTAAGTGGAGTACTTTATCAAAGTAGATTATGAAAGGGGGTTTTCACCATCACCCCTGCCTACGGGACGACTACCTTCCACTCACCCACTTCAACTATGCTCTCATGTTTGGGACGCCTTCTACGAGACGGGTCGTACGCATTCCCGCATCACTGCCGAGTACAGAAAATTCGCCCCGAGGCCTAAAGGTGAGAAAACATCATTAACTTTCAACATGCACAGAAGATGCTCATCGACCTGGGGCGAAAGAAGTCTTCAGGCCACGGACTTTATCGTCTGCCTACGTTCCTCTAGACCATCAGTTAGGAAAAGTCTGACGGACTGTTCATGCATCCCACATCTTACCTTGAAGTAGGCAATGATGCGTTGTTTCGTTTCCTATTAAAATTCGCCCTGTTAGGAAAAAACGATACCCTAACTTATGACAATGTCATAGTACTAACACGAAACATTTAACGTGTATCGGTTTTCATCCCGTTTTACCTGTAAGGGTAAAAATATGCAGCCTGAAGAATGAACTTGAGAAACAAAATAATGACAAAAGGTGCGCATTCGGACTGGGTGTAACTGAAATCATTATACAATTCGACTAATTAAAGCTTCACAGTACAGTCCAAGAGGTCCTCCGATTGCATTGGTGGGAGTGGGAAGAACGTTGGGTTTGACGGTACTCTGCGACAGCGATGACGTTAACACGGAAGCCGAAAAGGGATACCTTTTTATGGTGACTTAACAATACATAGGAAGCAATTACACGAAGAGCTGAACAAGGATTTTCCTTTATTTCACTCAAACCACTTTCAGATGTAGGAGGACAGAAGTACGGCGTCATTAAGGGACCATAGGGTTGAAAGAGGCTACAGACGCACACTTTCTTAGGATACGAACGTCGACTTGAACCACCATAGCGCGTGTTCAACTGTGACCTCGGAAAAGCGACGCTACCAATTGATTAAAAACAAGCTATGTCGCCCAAAATTCGGAAGAGTTGTGCATTGCTTCATTAAAACCGTGGTATTGTCGATCACACTGGCAGGTTGCGTTAAATCGTTGCGAAATCCTCAGTGGATGCATCTGCTCCTTCCTTGACCGACACAAACGTATTACTCACACTCGGTCAGAAAATTAAGCATCTACGAAGATGATGGCACATGCTTCCTTTCAAATAGTAGGTAGACTGAAATCAACGGCTTCCCTAGGAAACCTTCAAGGTTCCAATACTGAATGTACTGAAATTAGCTAGACTCAGATTTTAACGTCGAAAGATTCCAATATCATGCCATCTGAAGTGAGCACTTGAAGTTAATTCCTTTCTCATCTAAGCTGACGAATTTATCGGATTTCGAGCAGCTGCTTTTGACGAGATAACACATACGTGCAACACCTGGTTGCTACGTGGTTGAGTTCATGGTTTCTGGCTTTGTATGCTCACATAAGCAAATAACTATTTAAACCCAGCATTCTGCAAACGATTTATAAACAATTTACAGGAAGCAGATGCATCATTTTACCTTTTCTTCTTGACCGCAGGTGTGTGGTCTATTAAACTGAGCCATTTTGGCCGACTTTCTGACGACATTCTCATTCAGGGAACAAACGCTGGAGGTAATGATAGCGCAATCCACTCACGGCGCCCGTCCGCTTCTTGTTACGTATGTCTAGTCGACGTTGTCTGGATCTGACGCGGTGTATTATCTAGGTGTCGGCAGCTACCGACACCCTATAGGGTAATGGTTCAGGGATCGTTTCGGTAGGATTGATTTGGTTTTCGGTATCCCGTCTGTTGACTACTGTCAACCTAGCTAGGCGGGACCAAGGACAAAATCCTAAGTGATAAAATTAATCGAAATTAACTGTCCGGCCTTGACTGACCGGTCTATACACACTTAAATGAGCTTAGGACGGATCCAAACTACCCACAAGTAAACACTTACTTAATTCTGATACATAAAAACAACACCACTTGATTTGAGATGTATGTAAGGGAAAATATAAGAATTTCATAACTTGTACGTGGATTTCACTTTTTTCGCACGAACCACCTGTTTTCACCTAAAACGAGGAAGGGATTGTCCAGCATCTGTGTGTTACAGAAACCACGCAATAGATAATATTTTTGTAAAAATTTCTAAAAGTCTTGTTATGCATGAAATCGCAATCAGACTACAAAAGACCGATCTATGTGTTCTTCAGCAGTAGAGGTCCTCATTAAAAGATCGCCAGCATAGGCATAGGAAAAGGTTAGACCATAGAGCTATTTGCCTTTGAACCTCTGGAAGGCTTGTGAGGCGTTGCGGAAAATGAGCGGTATACGCAGGAACTAAGGGACCTACGCTTTGATAATACGGTAGAATTCCCGGACATTCCTGGTTTTGGAACAGCCGGATTTCCTGAACTGGTCTATGCTAACGTTCTATGGATGCGGTAGTGGGTGTTGGGTGGAGGTAACGTCGTTAAGGCTTCTGCAGTCTCCACAAGGCTGTCTTGGAATTCATATGCAGAGGTAAGCTTAAAGGGACTGTTCCACGTAGGATAAGACTAGTTGATTAGCCATAGAGGTAAGACTACTGACAGTCGACGAAAAGGTTAAAGGCGTGATGGAAGTCCGTAACAGTGGTACAAGAGACGTAAGCAGCAAAGAAGATCCAGGGAAAAGGGATCACTATCTACGGAGGAGGAGAAGAGACCGAATGTTACCATCTCGGAGGTAGTTACGTCTCGGAGATAGAGGCGTGAGTTCGAAAACTGACAAATAGCTTCAGCCGGGGACTGATGTTTAACTGTGAGGCTACATCGACCAAAAAGCATGTCAGGTTTTAGTTCCCTCAGAAACTTCAGTATGTGACCTAGATGATGAGATGGGTTGAAAATTTGCGAATGATTGCTTATGATCCGCAAACCCCCACGAATGAATGGGCCCAATATCTATGCTACTAAAGGACAGCATAAGGAGATTTGAAAGCATACGAGAAATACGGAAGGAAATATATGTTCTTTTAGGAGAGCAGAAGATTCAGAAGACAACAAAAGTAGTTTTAATTGAGTAAATTTCTGTTACGGTCCAGGTCGAGGCGCGCAGCCCATTTCAAGGGTTATTGGCCCTTTGCCTTTACTTCAATATCCCCGGAAAAATTAATGCGTATTTTTGACTGAGTTCCTCTTAAAAGTCGACTTTTATTGCTGGGCATAATTTCTTTCTGTCTCATCAGACATTTTGGTCAATCAGTTTCATTTTACGGAGCACTTGCTTCTTAACGCCGTCTTTTCCTAGTTACTGTAGTAAATTGACATTAGTATTTTCTGTCCTTTGCGTTTTGTTTTAAGGTAACGACATTTTTATTTTTGTACCTGAAGGAAAGACCAGCCTAGCATCTTATAATACCCTGAAGAAGACTTGCAAATAGACGAAGGCTCACAGCCTTCCTGCAATCTCTGAGTGCTAGAATCCTGGCTGGAGACAGAGCGGGTGCCCGAGGTGTCCGCAGCCTTCTCTAGATATGATTTGCTTAAAAATCCCATTTGTCTTGCAGAACCTCGTGATTCTTTTCTCACCCACAACCACGCCTCGCTACTCATAAGAGAACTTCATCTGACGAAATGCTTGATCAGTTGATATTTGGCGATATAAACACTACTACCGAGAAAGTTATTGAACAGGCGTTTGAAATTATTTGGGTAATGATTTCTGAAGCCAAATAGAGGATAAAACGTAAGTATACTTTCGCACTTCGTACAATTCCGAATCACTTCCCTGCTACTGAGGGTACGTATCTGTCTCTGCAGAAGCGTGGTTTGGGTTCCAGAGTCGCGCATGCTAAACGATTACGCTTGCTCAGCTGTAATGCCCCGATACTAATTGCTCTGTTCTCTTTGATAGAAGTTCATTTCATCTGCTCGACGAGTTATATAACTAGGGAATTACACCAACGCAGGAAAGACTGAGCACTTGAAAATATCAACACGCAATACTGACATACTGACCCCTGTTGGCACGTTAAATAATTCATTTTCAGCATCTGCCGCCTCGGCACGTTATCGCTGGATTAATTTCGTAAAGAACTCGACATATTTGGTGTTCATATCCTTGAAAGCAACAACACGCCTCATAAACAAACCGCTACGGACTCCGCTAGTAACCACTAGAGAACTAAACCAAGTGCCTAACTCAAAAATAAGTCCGAGTGCGATTTCAGCTATCCGAACAGTAAGTAAATCTAGTTCCTCTAAAAAAGCCTTCCCTTGACGATCTTCAGCCACTCCCTAACATTCCACACCCCAAATATAGCGTGTTTCCAACTATCCCGAGACTTCATATCGAGGCGGCTTACACAAATGTGCTGACAGAACCGTTTGTGAATGAAATCCCCGCTACAATCGAAACAGTGCTTCCCCTACTTCAAAGAATGTTCCCTCCATGGCCCTTTTTATAAATGTAGTTCTCATGTAAGTATCCATACTGAGTCAGATAACACACGCGGTCCTCCGTCTCTTGTCAGCCAGCTAACGATGGAAATCACTTTATCTGCACGTCATTTTCTCCCGCAAAACCCACCCCTTTTGATCTACATCAGGGTCTCCTGATGCCACAAAATTTTTTCAGAACAACACAGGTTCATCCGGGTCCTATGTTTCGTGAGCAGCCAACCACTAGACGACGTAGCTCACCTTCCCCAAAAACAGTCTTTCCCCTTAAACGTTTCGTTCTAAATGCCAGGTTCTTGGTAAATAAGGTGTCTTTCCTTAGGACTTCGGCTTTCGCCCATTGCCCAGATATTGTTTTCGTAACTAGGACATGGGCAACGTCGTCCGTAACTGACTGTGAGCTTTCTTTTCTAGGATATACAGCCGTGGTGGAGGAAGCTGTGTCTACGTTAAGCAAGCACTTTCATTCCTGCCACTAGATCTCATACATTCTTCTACGGTAGAAAACGACTGCTGGCATCTGGTTGCTTTTAAAAATAAGTGCTCTTTAATCGTTGACTGTGCCTATCCCCACCCGACGCCAATGAGGATTTTGATCGTCATGCTGCGGCCGGCTTTAGGTCCAAGTATCAGTTGGTTGCGGACGACTTCAATCTTCCTGAAGTCTTCTGGTTTCCGCTTTCCAGTTTCAGGAAATTTGCGGACTTATTCAGGGCTGTGGATGTTTTTATGTGGGGTCAGGTTGTCAACTTTGCCACACGACGACCATGTATACTTGACCTTATTTTCTATAGAGGCTTTGTGTGTTTGTTAGTGTAATTCCTAGGCCCACTCGGGAGTTCAGATCATGAGACAGTTGGTTCTACATTAAAACTGGATGCTGACAAAATTTTGCTACCAAAGTATAGCTTCTTCCTTGATTTTCGACCAGCAAGTTCGGCCGAATTGTTTACGTACCTTGATTTATACGACTGGATGGATCTCTTCCGAAGTTCGAACGTAAATGTTTTCACCGCTAAGCTGTTAAAAGTTTTGCCCATGCTCATTTCTCGCTTTTCCCTCTGTAGGAAAATAATTAATGCTGGGAATGAGGTTTTCCTTCTCCCTCCCTTCTTCGTAGGTTGCTCAAATCCGCCCGTCGACTCCATCTGAAGAAGCACGTGTCCGTTTGGACCTTTGCCTGTTGTATTTTTGAGCGGGCTTAGAGATTGTCCGAATATAAACAGCTGGCCGGAGAGCCTCACAACCGAAAGCCGCGAGCCAAACTTCGCGAAACGATTTTTGGAAACAAATGGCTTATATAAAAATGCATCATCCTATCCTCCGAGACACTCCTAGAAATCTTATATCACACCCCAACCTGACCGCTGATGGTTTCAATGCCTTGGCCCGCCGTTATTTTGTCTTTTTGTAACGATGTACCAGATTTATCTCAAACTGCTAAGCCCTTCATGCATGCCGGTGATCTGAAAGTTGCCTACAGGTATAAAACGGCAAATCGTGGCATGCTGCTCGAACTCCTAGGAAGTGACCTGCCGGCCTTCGTCCAGGGGTGTTGCATATGGTGCCTTTCTTGACATAAATTCTCAGTTATTGTGTTTGGTAATGGCCGCCAACCCCAAATAAGTATTGGCGGTCACGACATAAATGTGCCTATGTTTATTAAAATTCTGGGCATACTACAAGCGTCTTGACCTTTCGAAGCTCTGCGTCCTGATAGTCTCCACAGCACAAAGGACGACCGGGTGTATCCTCCGAAATCTTAAAACCAGCGAAACTGAACGCGTTTTTATAAAACGTACGTCGGACCTGACCCGGAAAACTGATCGTTTTTATTTAGCCTCATGCGTGCTGCTGAGCGGAGGAAAATAGAATCCGTTTAACACTCTTTTACCAAGAAAATTTTAAGCCCGGAACACGGGAATATGTCTTACCAAGAAGGAAGCCGGATCCAGGCCCTGATCAGGTGTGGAATCGTCTATTACAAAAAGGGTTATTGTTACTCTTTCAGCTTTTAAACAATCGTACTTTTATCCGATTGCTTCCTAAAAACCCCTCGACCACCCACGACTTAACTGTCATCGCGGGACTCTTTATTTTTTTTCTATGACATGCACCGTTAACTATCGTCGACTCTTTTCTGTGAACACAATCGCCATCTAGAACAATGTAACCAGGAATGCTAAAATTCTGCAGAGTTATCATCGTTTAAGACAGCTATTACACGTTGCGTGCATTTCAAAAACACCCACAAATTTTGGTTGCCGAATCCACCGAATTAGTACTCCGTAATGATGGTGTTCATCGTCTGTATTTCCCCTGTCCGTTCCCATCTCGTGAGAAATAGTGTTGATTTTACAGTTCACAACCCTACAGACAATTTTCTCAGTCGACATCGAGAAAATGTTCACACATGCACTCTGTTTGGCCCAGTCCCAATTTCATGAAAAGGAATAAAGTCTGAAAACATCCGATGCAATGTTCAACGTTAACTTCTGGACTGATGTCAGTTAATGGGCAACACTTTTTTTCTTCAGAACAATCCAACTTATCCCAAGACCCAATAACACATACTTATTTCGTCAAGAACACTAAGGATAAGGAAGCCAGGTTTACCCTCAAAAGATTCGTCATTTTGGAAGGTGCCGCTGTTACTCCGCTTCATTACAAGGCCAACTCAGCTGGAAAGTGACATAAACATTCCATTTATAGAAAGGGGCACGATAACCCTTTCCGCAGTACACTTCAGCAGGGTTTTGAATGTTAAAGCCACAATGTCAGAGAAAGTTTGTCACATGACGTCGATGTACCATCATCCGTCCGGAGCACCACAGTGGCGCTTTATCGTCCTAGCACAGATGGGACAGTAACGAGCTCTTCCATAAAGCACAAACAAAATATTGTAATAGGGTGTCCCCTAGAGTCCACGTCCTGCCCGTTGACATAACAGACAACAACGGATCCATCGCCTTACTTTGCGGTTTATTTTGGGCCGAACGTATCGGTCAGAGATGAGTTTCATTGTCGCCCTAATTCTAGGATGGGATAGGAAGTGAAGGACACTAAAGACTCGTAGTCATATAGTTGCTGAGACAAAATGACATACATGTTCAGTAGAAATGTCACAAGTGATAACGCCAGCTATGGTAGGGTGATAATGAGAGAGTTCATCGTCTGAGCACTGAGCATCAGCCATGAGAGTGGGATCAAGATAGTAATAAAGGCAAACTCAACGGAGATATCTGAATAAAAGCTGGATGTATGTTTTCTTGGGAAATGGGGATCAGTTGGACAGGAAAGTTCTATTACACCTAGCCAGCGTTTTACACATAACTATCGCTAACACAGACGACCATTATTACATATTTATCATTACTTTCGACAACTCAGCATGTCCGAGTTTCACACGCACACTTTCATAACTATTTCTCGCAAAGTGAATGTGACAGACAGCAATTCTAGTTTAGCTTGAATAGAGTGTGAACCGTTTTCAACTGAGTCCTTAAAGGCGTTGGCTTTTACCCTTGAATAGACTAATTTGTATAGTAAACTAAGCCAGTTGACTCAGTAAATTTCAAGGCAGCTGCTTTACGAGAATACGGAGGTTGAGGTGGCAAGGCAGAAACAACTGGACACCGCAAAATTCACGTCATCTTGAGAAAAATGTAACCACAATTGGGCGGCCACGAAATGAATGTCGACGACAAGCACCTGTCCCACGATTATTTTATGGTGGTGTTGCAATCGGCGTTCACCAACATAGGAACAGAAACGACGTTGCTGACAGAAGCGAACATAAATAAATAAATGAATAAATATCTTTTATTCAAGATCGGTGGGGGTCTGATCATAACATGTAAGAATAAATTTTTACATGAATTTTCGAACATGTAGACAGAATTCATAAAATTCGTAATTCATAGTTATTGAATAAGCAGTCTGTCGCGAAGAATGATGAGCGGGCAGTGAAAAACTCCCGTACTTGCCGGAGCAAGTAAGTAACATGAAGATCTATGCCCTATACCCCCCTCGACGGCCGAAAATCAGTCCAATGTCGAAGTGTCAACATCCGTCCCGAATACTACGGTAGCATTACATGGTCCTAGCGCGGACGAGACAGTAATGAGCTCTTCCATAAATCGTAAGCAAAATATTGTATTAAGGGGCACCCCAGAGTCCTCGTCCTGCATTCCGAAGGAACGAGCGACGCACGACCTAGACCTTCTTCATCAGTATGTCAGTGCCGTCCTGAAGGATGGGGGAATATTCACCGTTAAAAAAGCTTTCCGAATAGGCAAAGCGGACCCAGATTGTGACCTAAAAACTTACCCAAGACCCCTGAAAGTTATTTTGGGAAACGAAGCCCAAGCAGCGCTTCTGTTAGAAAGTAGAACGACCTTACGCAATTCGAACAAGGAAGTGTTTTTTCAACCGGACTACGAACCGAGGGAAAGACTGAAAATGAGAGAACTAACATCAGAATTGAAGGAGAGAATTGGCAGAGAAGAGAAAGGGCTGGAGTTTAAAAATGGACAAATAGTCCAGACAAAACGGTCTTTTCTGCGGTCAGAACCTGTCACAATGAAGGCGGGACCTGTCCAACGAAACAGTCATTGAAGGTTATCTCCACAAATGTGCAAAGCCTCTTCAACCATTTAGACGAACTAAGAGACTTAGTTTATGAAATTAAGCCAGATATTATGGCATTCACAGAAACCTGGCTTACAGAAGATATCGCAGATTTAAAAATATCACTTAGAGGATATCAGCAATTTAGCAGAGACAGGCTAATCCGAGGAGGAGGAGTCATAATTTATGTCACTTGTAAGCTGAGCGCTATGGCTGATGTACATAGTCTGGTACGGGATGTGGAACTGCTAAGCGCTGCCATGTCTGCGAAGAATTTCCGATTACTGATGCTTTCGGTGGTGTACCGTTCACCTAACCATACTTCTGACCAAGATCTCATGCTCATATCCGAACTGTACAAAGTTAGTGGGACGAAAGATGTCCTTATCGTTGGGGATTTTAACGCTCCTGGCATTGATTGGCTAACGTGGACTGTACAAGTTCCGCAAGACAGCTTTAATCACAAACTACTGCAATGGGCAACGGATAAACTTCTCTGCCAGAATGTTACCTTTGGAACACGGGTCAGGGAAGGACAGCAGTCGAACTGCCTTGATCTTATTTTTACCTGAGAGAACGAAAATGTTTTAGACCTGCTGGACCGACCGCCATTAGGGTCAAGCGACCACATCTGGGCAGCTTTGGCTGTAATTCTGTCAGCGTGTGGCGAGAGATCAAGAATATTTGTGTAGCCTAAATCTAAATCCTTGATTGTGCCACATTCAGTCATAGATGTGTCTTGAATGACTACTGCATGATGTAACCTATCAGGTCCAAAACACATATAGCGACATTAAGACGGAGAGAATTCCATTAACCATCCTGAGCTCCACGCTGAAAGAGCGAGCAAGTCAGCTTGGATTTGCTCCAGACAAGAAGGGGTCGTAGATTTATTGAATGAATATGCAAATTTGAGATTATCGGCATAACTGAATGGTTGAGAATGTTTCACTGCTGCCGACATGTCATTTATGCAAAGCAGAAACAAGAAATGACCTAAGACGGCACCTGAAGGAAACCCCTTACAATAGAGCTTTCACTGGAAAGTGAAGATCCCACTAAAACCTTTTGTTTACGATTGGACAGGTGTAACTTGATGAAGTCTATTAAGTGACTGCGAATTCCCAGAGCTTGTAATTTAAGCAAGATTCTTTTATGTGGCAGTTTATCAAAGGCGTTACTAAGATCAAAATAAATAACGACAACGGATAGATGGTTATTACGAAGAGAAGTAAATAGATTGAAAAACAACACATGACACGTTTCACAAGAGCGATCGGATAAAAAACCGTGCCGGGAAGGGCTAATATCTTGAGTGGCTATACAATAGTCGACAGAAGCTGTTTTATGGACACCTCGATAGTTCTGAACGTCAGAGCGACAGCCACACTTCCAATAGTCAGAAAAGAAGCCATTTACCGGAAAGTCTGATGAGAGTTTACTAAGCAGAGGAGGAAAACCTCAGAGCTGCTTTATAAAAGAGGTCGGAATATTGTCCGTACCTACTGACCGAGAGTTAGCAAGATGTTTTATCAGTTTTGAATAGTTTAAGTCAGTTTATTAAGGGAAGGCGTTCCGTCGGACGTCCGAATGAGCCAGATTCCTCTGCATTTTGAAGGAATGGCCAAGCAGACGGTCAGTCCTGGCCAATTCGAAGAATTCATCAAAATCTAGGGCACACTCACGGCCTCTGACAATCTTGTAGTATTCAAAGGAATCGTCCTCCTTACTGGTCATTTTATTGCGGAGTCTCAGGACCGCACATTTGTCCACATTAAAATCATGAAGCCAACGAGCTGACCAACTATTCAGGCGGTTGAGACTGCCTTGAATCGCGTACCTGTCTGCGTCAGATCTGAGGGCTCTCCGCAGCTTAACATAGTCAGCAAACATATTGGCGCTGCATCTCAGGTCGTCGACGCAGTCGTTCATGTAAGCCCGAAATAGCAACGGCCCTAAGACGGAGCCCTGGAGTACACCACTTAGAATGGAGGTAGGAGTTGGCCTTGAGGCCTCAATGCACACGGTTTGCGATCTCCCGATAAGAAAATCTGTTATCCACGTCAGCAGCCTTCCTCTTATCCCAATTTCAGAAAGTTTGTAAATTAGGCGTTTGTGTGGGACGCTGTCAAACGCCTTCTTGAAGTCCGTGTAGTGAAAATTAATCTAATGCACTATCGTTTCTGGCTGAAGAGTGGACTATTTAAGAAAACTTTGAAAAGTGAATGGTGTCCAAAAGGTTCTGGAATTAAGGAGAGGAAATATCTGTTCGCTAGTCAATTTCTGGTAAAATAAAATCTTCTACGATAATCTGGGCATCGAATGAAGTCTCTGAGATTCTTTCACAGTTTACGGAGTTGGCTTTCATGTCCGGAGTAACAATGAGGATTATATGCACATGCGACCAAGGCTTTCCTATTTTGCGTTTACCGGAGCAAAACGTAACTTTCCAGAGGAGGAAGAAAGTTTCAGGTCATAAGGCGACTGTGCATGTGAGGCTCTGATGCAAAGAAGGCAACCACCGCCGTGTCTTTTGACATGATCCTGGCGGCATGAGACTGAAGCTATCTATATTGAGTGCTGAATCTGAAATAAAAGCATGAGCCCACGATTCAGTAATGCACAATACATCTGAGTCGAACTCAAAGGCCACACTTCTTAGTTGTGACCTCTTTCGCACGACTGATATTGCGTTCAGAGAGATAATACTGAGCGTATTCTAAGATGTAGGTTGAGCTCGTTGCTACATATAAAAAAGGGGGAGCTGGTCGTGGAATATAAAGCTGTTCAGAAGGAGCAATAGGTAGGGAACGAAGTTGCTGTCGTGTTAAAATTTCGGCGATATTACCACTAACTAAAAATATAGCATTGCATTGAGACACATCTGAGCGGGATCCAGGAAGATGAATTCTACTTTGTGGGGTTGAAAGAATAGGACAAATAAAAATTGGATTTTGTGCATTTTGAGCATAATATGAGGGATAGTTTATGTTAAATGACGGAATAAATGGTTTCGAGAAACAGCTTACATTAGTAGAAGGCTTTATTATTTGGTGTGTCAGGCTAGCAGTGGAATTGGAAGATTTATCAGGAACATTGTATACCTGCATTTTACAGGCGGGCCTCAAAACTGTGGTGTTTTCGTCAAGTTGAGAATAAGGGATAGGGACAGGTAAGGGTCTCCATGAACTATCATCTGGCTTATTTGATCTAACTGCTAGGTCAGGCATGAGGAACCTGTCACGAGAAGGGAATGAATTCGATCCAGGTTGACTAGTTAATTCATTATTCTGAGTGCTGGAGGTCGGTTGTGCTTCTATGATTGGTCCATCTTCACTGTTAAGATTAGCTTCCTAGTAAATTTGGGAGCAGCATTAAAGCAATCCTTGCTTCTAGGAGGCGTCATAAAGTGGATGGTTTTAAATTGACACAGTGATAATGTGCTCAGTTGAAGAGCTAGACGGAAGAGGCGAGCTCCAGGAAGCAGTAACAAATGCAACGGGAAATTCGGCTGGTGCTAAACTGAGGTGCTTGTACACGAATGCCCAAAGCCTCCTATCGAAACTAGACGAACTAAAACTTTGCCTTGTTGAGCTGTCTCCAGATGTTTTAGCAGTAACTGAG
>CACRXP010000398.1:400527-415832 GCA_902702965.1 Spirometra erinaceieuropaei | reverse complement strand
CCATCCGAAATTCGTTTGACGCCGAATTTGACTTCACTTGGCCTATCGCTACTCCAGTCTTAGTCTAACGTGAAGCACCAGAGTCTTATCCCTGATCTCCTTTATGGTGTTTTTTGTGGAACAGTTCAACCCCCTTTTTGACTGTCAACTGTGAAGCGGTCTTCTCATCCGAGCGTCAGGTTGTTTTTCCAATTCAAAAAAATTGAGGTTCGGAAGAGCGCTTGGTTTCCTCGTTTCCGAAAAACTTCGTTTAGGAGTTGTTTGACACGACCGTTGTTAGACAGAAAAATTACCGTCGGTGCGCCATCGTCAAGTCCAAGCGCAGTTCGCGGACCGTAGCCCGCCGACAGTCCGAAATCTGCCTAAGCTGTGGCCAACCCGAAAGCGGTTGCATGAGACAGCTTGTCGTAAGAGTAGTTTTCTGTGGTTTCTCATCTCTATCCAGCCCCCCCTCCCCGACACACCATTTTGAGAGTATGCAAGATGTCGGCGGGCTAGGCAATATTGGGTGACGGACAGCATCCATCATGTCGTAATACCGCCATTATTTGTGACCCCCCAGTAAGTAATCAATTGGCTTTGTCGGTGCGCAGTCGTGTTTGCGGGAATTGCTGGTGCTGTTTCCGGCACCGTTTAATTGTCAGAAACAATAGCCTGCTAATTGGGCAGTTAAACCTCGTTGAAGGGCACCACACCAACCGTCGTCCATGAGCACGCCAGGCAGCTCGTTATTGGGCTAACTGACAAACCCCGCGGGCGGACGGGTTTGAGTCCCTCTTTCCAACTTCTGCCGCATGTTCAGCCATCCGCGTCTGGGACAATCTTCCTCTTTCTACGACGCAGTTGTTTTGCCCGCTTTGGTGTCCCATCCGGTAAATGACCCGATGCTTACGCCGCATTCTTTGCTTCCTCGAACACGTAGGCCCTCAGGTCATTATAGTTTGTTCGACAGACGGGAATATGAAAGACCATCTTGTCTTCGCCTTCCTCCTACGCCGCCAATTATATGTCCCGGAAGGCGTCATCTGGGTACTCCGTAAATGCCATCACCTGGCCGGCGGCGGGAAAAACTCCTGGTGATGGACTCAACAGTGGGCGTGAAACGTCAGGCGAATAACACTTTCACCCCAGAAATCGAGCATCCGCACTGGAACTCCCCTTTTTGTGTTCATCAACCACGCTGTGCGTTTACCCCACGGACTCATTTACTCGTCCTTCCACTTCTACCATGACATTCCATCTGCCTGTATCGCAGTATTCCACGTGGCCTGTTAGCTAACCAAATGGCGGTCCAACCGGTGAGTCCACGAGCTTGAGGGGGGAAGGGGTTAGTGAAATAGCCCTCAACGAAGACCAAGTGTGAAATAAGCAGGCCCAACTAATGGACAAGCGCAGAACATGCAGCTGGGGTGCCCTCGGACGTGACTGGACGCCGATCCGACAAATCTGTTGCCTGCAAGAAATTCACAAGCCATGGTGGTATTACGGCATGCCAAATCCGGTAACAGTATGGAGAAGGACCCCACTTAACTGACGGCAGACTGTGGATCACGTCATAAGGGCTTTTATGTTGGCATCCAGTCGTAGGCCTTTGCAGACACTACAATAACGCCCACTTGCCATGACTTCAAGCCATCACTCAAACTCCTTTATTTTATGAAATTTACCTTTTGTTTGTTTTTAATTACCGCACTCATTTCCGTTGTCGTAGGAAAGCGTGCGATGAGTCTTTCAGGAGAAATCCGAACAATTTCTGCGTTTTCCTGCATTTCGTCAGCTTACTGTCTAATGTGCTGACCCACCCGTAAAACTCCCCTCTTCACCAATCACATATGAGACTATCCACAGTCCACCGACAGTAAAGTGCGGTCCTTCTTCATACCGTTGCCCCAAATCCTATTCGCCATCCAATAAGAACTCATTGGGCACGCTCCTAACAGCATGAACTGCCTTGCCGGCGGTGTGGGCCGAGACTTTTGTCTTTGGTTTCGGAACTAGAGAAGATCATCCTTCCAACAAACTGCTTCCCGCAATCGCTGCCTAGAGAGCCATTTATTTTACTGATATTTTTGGACTATTGGAATTTTATGGTTCGAACACTCTGCTGGACTTGCCGAAAGTCAAAGGCGTAGAGAGACGCAACTTTCTGCCAGTTAAAAACGATCAAATTCCTTTCGGCAGCGCCTATGCATACTCGACTGTTCCCGCACACTTTAGGATTTAGGCTGTTCCGTGGAGGGAGACGTACTGACTTGGCAGGGAAGTTAGTCACTGTTCTTTTTTCTTGTTTACTACACACAAATTAGCATACGATTAATCACAGGATGTTTACCCTGACAGAAATCGAGCAGACCGCCGGGACTGAGGTGTGCAGTCTGTGGTATGGCAAACGATGCGTCCCTATTTGGTTTTGTTATCTTCCGACCGATTTTTGGCCATTTAGCTCGTTGCCGAATGCCGGAAAGACATCCTGATCACAACTTACCGACCGGCGATCGGTCCTGTGATCGCTGGCTGATGGGCGGTATGCTAGTCGAGCGGCGGGCCGAGTTTAGCCCGAATAACAGGTCCGGCAAATCTCAACTCAGGCGTCCCGAGGTTGAACAAGAAGGCGAAAGCCAACCTGTTTGGGATTACCAGTCCGAATGCAAGTCTTGAAGGCCCGGCACAACGGCCCTTTTGGTTAATTGATATGCAGACTTTGAGGAGTTGGCGTTGAAGCACAGTCTGTGACTTATCTCATGAAACATTAGATCGATTTCTGAAATATGATTTTGCCTAGGGTGTGTTTGTAGTATCGACTACCATGCAGCATAATCCCAGGATATTTTAGGCACGTCAGGGTGCCGACTTTTGAATGCACATCTTTCTGACCGACTGAGAAAATCGCCCTCGCGAAAAGTGCTACGTAACTTGCATCCGACTAACTTGCCGCTCACACCTTGCACTTCGGTGATAAGTTTCCGGTACCTTAGCTGGCATTGTGTCCTTGGTCTGGCGGGACATTTTGGGTGTTTCCAGCGGCGTCAACCTTACTTGGGCGATGGCGAGCTGCGCAAGTGAATCTGTTTGGAACCCCCCTCTGAACTGCCTTTGTGTTTCAACTGGGCTTTCAAACATCCTGTGCAGTGAAAGAGTCACTTCGCTACCTGTCACGCCCCTCAGAAGCTGAATAGAGTCCAAAGTTGACTAATCTATCTGGCACGTGCAAAATGTGTCCGGGTTACCATGGCAGCGACCAGACTGTACTTCACTGTTTACATGGTGCAACCGTCTGCAGTGCAGTCTGAGCCGACTTCTCGTGGACAATCAGGTGTTTGGCAAATTCTGGCTTAAAAATGACAGGAAGAACCGACGTTGAATGATCCAAGGGTGATGTCTCCCTGAAGGGCTGGTACAAAAATCGCCTTTCCTGCACTCATTTCCAAGCAAGCTACGTCTTCAAAGGTTATACACGTAAAAAAGGCAGCTTTCGGTCTTAGACTTCTTTTCAATTGTAGGCTTTTTTAAGATCGTGGAATGTTTATCCAAATAACATCCACCTGGCCGTACACTAATGTCGCTTATGAATTATGCAACGTGATCCTTACCCATTGCGGGAGTTTGTGAGCCCTGTGTGGTCTCTTCTTATTAGCCTGTTAGGATGTATTACTGTTCTTAAGAGTAAAGTAAGAAGCCTGTGATTTGAAAAAAACTCAAACGCAAGTGCGGTGTCAGGTTTGGTACAAATTTATTCAAGGAATTAAAAAATCTTCGCCAAGATTAACAGAAATCAGTTCTTTGAGTGGGAAAGTGGAAGAAGACGTAGTTTACCGCAACACAAATGAAATAAAGGATATTTTGCACATGCTTTCCACAACATATATTTGGCATAGATAATCGATACAAAAAAGCATACAAATTAAGTAGCACTTTTCGCGAGGACGATTTTCTCAGTCGGTCAGAGAGATGTGCACTTAAAAGTCGGCACCCTGACGTGCCTAAAATATCCTTGGACTATGCTGCATGGTGTCGATACTACAAACATACCCAAGTAATCCTTTCTAGGCAAAATCATATTTGCTGATGTTTTGGCAGAGTTTGAATAATTCATATTGACCCAACTGTGAAAAACTCGGCGCCTCGGTGGGATTCGAACCCACGCAGTAAGGGGAAGGCTTTAGTACAGCCAACGCCCTAACCACTTGAGCTACGAGGCCCCGCCGGACGACGCGAGTTTAGTCACATTTGAGTCAAGTTACCCGCCCAACCTACTGCAACGTCTGGAATCCACCAAATCTGATACAGTAAGTTGACTGCGCAAGCAGGATTTCCTAAGTAATTCACCTAGAATCCACCAGATGACTACCAGGCTCACGTACTTTATAGATGTTTTGGCAGATTTTGAATAATAAATCATATTTCATAAATCGATCTAATGTTTCATGAGACACGTCACCTACTGTGCTTCAGAGCTAATTCTCCAAAGCCTGTATATAAGTTAATAAAAAGGTAAGAACCGAAGTTGCAGTGTCTTATGGCTTGTCATCAAAAGGACCAATTGGACCTGGTCCCAGTTACTTAAACTTTCTGCGGCAGTCTTTGAAAACGAGAAATATTATTTTCAGCAAGATGGAACACCTGCCGTCCTGATGTGGGGGGTCTCATCAGGCGAGGAGTTGCATGGAGTGACCTCCTCGGTCACCACACGGCTCACTTTCAAGTGTTTTAAAAAGATGGGTCAGACACAGGTGTATAACCTCCCCCCCCCCTGCCTCCATTACTACAGGCGACTTTGCACTAACCTCAGAGGACTTACTGTTCCCGTTTTCCAGCCTTAATCTTAACACTTACCCTCCTGGCCCTAACCCTAACCATCCCCTGCCCTGGGGTTTATGGCAAGGCCACCTGCAATACGGGGCGACCACATTCCTTCGTCCAACCAAAAGATAAAGTCCTCACTAAAAAGCCCAGCCAAAACGCTGAACTTTAGAGTAGCCAGTGAATGAAAATGCATCCAATTACCGCAGGAAATTTTTGGTGATATTTGCGATTCCATTGTTCCGTGTTATCAGTAGTGCCTTGACAAAACAGTTAGTTAATGTCCATGGATCCTGCTCTCTTCTGAAGACGAGATATATTTTACCGAACATTGAATTCATAAGTAATCAAGGTGCATACAATGCTTCATCAGTATATCGTACTTCGCCGGGGTTACGTTCTGGAACAACCCGCGAAAAGGGGAAAATTATTGAAGTATAAGCCATATTCTTCTGGTTGTTTCTATGTTTCAAGTCCTCATACATGTATGCTGTACCTTGATGTGCATATGAGATGATATTAACAAAGACAAGAGAGACCTGAATGGCCATTTCGGGCCTGTTAGTCGTCATCGGGTCTTCGGTATGGCTGACTGATGACAGCCAACAGTCAAGAAACGGCCATTCCGAATTCTCTTGTCTCTATCGGTACTACTTTATCTACTTATAGCACTAGTTGCTATGCGACCGCCTGCGGGGGCTTTAGCTTGAGTCCTTAGGCTCAGGATCGGTTGACGTCCCTCCACCATATATATGTATATACTTTTACCTTTATCCATCCTCTGGGAGAAGTGGTGGGTAGCGAATAATTTCTGTTATCAATGGTTTAAATTATATTCACCATTAGAGATGTTATCGACTGGCGCCTCCCCCAAAAGGTCTGATAATTGCTCTACTCACAAATAACCTAAGTTTTCATTCCACAAGTAGACATTTGTCTGCTATTC
Source organism: Spirometra erinaceieuropaei (assembly GCA_902702965.1). NCBI lineage: Eukaryota > Metazoa > Platyhelminthes > Cestoda > Diphyllobothriidea > Diphyllobothriidae > Spirometra > Spirometra erinaceieuropaei. The sequence continues at coordinate 410,086 of CACRXP010000398.1, read as the reverse complement.
CCGTCTTCTGTTTTAGAGTAATCGTATTACAAAACTAGAGGGACTTGAGAATCTTGTAAATCTTGAAGAACTCTACATCAGCTCCAATGGCATTTCAAATATTGAGAATCTGGAGAAGCTGACCAAGCTACAGACCCTGGATCTCGCCTTTAACCGCATCACCCACCTTGAGAATCTCGAAGCTCTGACCAACATGGAGGAGTTTTGGTTCAACGACAACCGTGTTGCTGAATGGGATCAGCTGAACGCCCTGGTTCCCCTCAAGAGCCTGCAGACACTCTACATGGAGAGAAATCCGTTATACTACACCGCGGATGGTAAGAAGGACAGTGCCTATCGCCGGAAGATCCTGCTGCTTCTGCCCGGACTACGACAACTGGACGCCACCCTGACCGGTGTGGGTCTGAGGACTGGTTGATTCACCTGTGATCTCATCACCCTCTCGCATACTGCTCGTCAGCCATCCTGCATCCACCTCCCACCTGTTTTACTTAAGTGCTCACAGTGGATCCCCTTATGTATACACTTACTTCCCTGCTGAATCTGCTGGGGGACGGTTGTGCATTAGGAGCCACTTGGTGGTGTTTGCGCGACGCGTTCGCCTCTGACCAGAGTGTTGGCTTTTGGAGACGATCTCTATTGACTCGTGACCTGCGCTGTGTCGGTGGTATATGATCGAGCGAAGTCTAGCCCCCGGACGCCCCATCGCCTCCACTAACATCCGCAATCGGTCACCTTGACTCTGTCCTTATTCAGCGCCGAAGTTGGGCTCGACTACATCCCCCGACGATTTGCGCAGCGTTTAACTGAGTGCCAGTAAGAGAAGCGCAGATGACTGACTATCTTGCCAGTCTCCACAAGACGCGACCGGAGAGACCAGTTGGAAGAATGAAGCTCATTCTCTGTCGATGTCTAAGCGCCTGGGCCATGCCTGACATCCGTATGCGACGATTGTCCTGATGGTGACTTCGTTTGTTTGAAGCTTACCCTTTTAACGTATCTGACGCGTATTCCGGAGATCTCAGCGTTGTCAAAGGTTGCATGTGTGCCTGGTTGGCTCAGTGGGAGACTTGTGCGTTGGTCAGGGCATAAATTGTCACAGCGGTTAAAAAAGATCTACCTCGCTGATTTGCATATCCTTACCTGCATTACCCTCACTCGCACCTGTCCGGGTCGTCACACCCGATCCGGGGAAACTATGTTCCTCTCGGGTGTTTTCTGATCATAGGAAGCCTACCTGGTTCAGAACCGGGCTGACTGATGATTATTTTGTAAAGTTTAATGGTTGTCTCTGATTGAATTGAGCGATGGCCGTGGCAATTAGCGGGCAGAAATGAGTAATTTTGGCTTATCCCTTAGATCTGTTTCGCTCCTAAACAGTACCTTTCACTGCCGATGTAGTCACACGAGTTTCCGCAATTGGATGTACACATTCAACTGAAAAATACCTAGGCCAACGATACAGCCGTGCAATTAATGGTCGCCCCCTCTTCAAGGAGGCCTTAATGCTGCGTCCCGTTCGAGCACAGTCAGGATTTAAGCTCGAAACTCAATACCTCTCAAACGCCCTCGTAATTGCGAGCATGAGAGATGCTGCAACGGGCAATGAAATCCCCGCTGATTGGCCAGCGCAAGGACAACGCCATGTGCCACGCAGGCGATGTGCGCTCTTCAAATACGTCATTGTTTTTCTCTGGGAAGTTCGCTCAGTCGATTTATCTCTCTGTAGAATGATACTACTGGAATGGGGTGGTTGTTAGCAGAAGAAATAAATTGTTTCCATGTTGAGCTCGTTGCTCACGCGACTGGCTTCTAGGTCGTGTAGCTGCGTTGGAGTTGACCGTATGAGTGTCGCTGACTACGCGATCTCGCCACCTGATTGGTTGTCGCCTATTCGCGAGCAAAACTGCCATGCCAAAACTGGATTTCTGCGCGTCCACTACGGTGAAAACGGTTAAGTGCTCGGGCGATGCCGACCAAAAGTCGGGTTTACGGTTTTTGTTCAACCACAGATGTTAGTCTGGTTGCATAGAATTGAGGACTGTGTAAGTGGAAGTGACGCATCTGTTTTGAAGTACCTCTTGTACCCTTAAATTTGACCGCTACGATCTGGTAAATGGTCATTTGTCCACGCTGTGAAGCCAATCAGATCACTAAGCCTCCACTCCAGTGTAGTTGGAATTCAATCCGGGTGTTTGAGTAGACTAACAGAACCCCGATCACGATATAAGGAGCTCAGCAGTTTCATTGATGTTGGTAGTAAGTACAAGCTGCAGAACACCAAACGACAACGACTGCCGCGAGGATTGAAATGTCGCTTGTCTGAACCGTTCCTTCTGTCCATGGCTTCTGTTCGTATAGGCTGGAAAATATGAGCAGCCTTAAGTTATACATCAATTTTTTTGCAGAGGGGCGCTCACCTATTGATTTTTTTTGTTTCTGCATTCATACGGAAATGTTTGTCAAGGTGAACGGCTAGATCCTCCTCCAGCTCGCTCACGACTGAGGGTCGACATCGTGCATATCTTCTGTTCATATTTAAGATGAAGTCTGTAAGTGCATACCTTTAACTACCTCCAAGCTCCAATTAAATTCCTGTACCGATTTCTGGGTCTCTCGCAAAGTCCTCTTCGCGAACTTTGAAAATCATAACGAACTGTCACCTGGACTGTCCCACTAAAAGAGCTTGTCACAGAAGTAATGACAGTTAATTCGCAAGGAGCAGGCACGGTAGGATGAGCGGTAAACTGGGTTGAGGGCCAAAGTTCGTCCGAATGCTAGACATTTTTGACGACATCTGGTCAGCCTAGTCAGGTCTATTCTCACTATCACATGTAAAATGTGCACAAATGTCATGTCGCTCAGCTACATTGTTGTTAAGAAAACAATGACGCCCGTGGGGATTTGTGCACGTATCCATCGCGAACGTGTTGCAGCATTGCTGTCGCAGAAACCGGACAACGTCTCTGGACGCGGATGGCCGAACACGCGACCGCGGTGAGGAGAACGGATACCCAAGTCTTGTCTCATCCAATGGGACCGGGGCGCATATTCAAGTCCCTGATCGTCAGAATTTTCGCTAGAGTTTATCACATACTATTTGGGCCATGGTTGTCCGACCGCAGTCCATCAACAAGCGCAACAATCCCTCCCCCTCTGTCTTCAGCTCTCAGACTTTTCTCGGACCGAATTATCATCCGCAAATAAGGCGCGCCGTCCCTAAGCATTCCCTGAAGAATATACACTGTGTCGGCCGAAGTGCATTCCCTACCGATTGCCGAATACTGTTCCGGACTGACATGCGTCTCGGAGCGTTTTTTTGTTATAAAGGACACACCTACGTCCTGACCAAAAGTGGTCGAGATGCGCAGTAGGGAGATATAAAACTTCAACAACAGATAAACGCCCTTCATATTGTTCGCTGGAAAAAAGCTTGGCAAGACTGGGATATAACCGCTGTCCCCTGAAACTCATTCTTGCATGATTGCCTCTCGCCTTCTTTGGGTAGACGTCTGCATTGGGTTTATTGACCTAGGAAATGTTGCGTTCGCTAGTATGTCTATCATGTTTATTTCCCTTGACTGCAGTAGTTCAGCCGAAGTTTCATCGTCTACCAAAAAAGTATGTGCACCCAACTTATTTGCTTGCTGTCAGCGCAGAACATAAGACCACAGAAAATAAAGACCTGGCAAGATAGTGGCACGATATTTATAAAGACATATTCATATTGACCCAACTGTGAAAAACTCGGCGCCTCGGTGGGATTCGAACCCACGCAGTAAGGGGAAGGCTTTAGTATAGCCAACGCTCTAACCACTTGAGCTACAAAGCCCCGCCGGACGACGCGAGTTTAACCACATTTGGGTCAAGTTACCCGCCCAACCTACTGCAAACTCTGGAATCCATCAAATTTGATACAGTAAGTTGACTGCCCAAGCAGGATTTCCTAAGTAATTCACCTAGAATCCACCAGATGACTACCAGACGCACGTAATTTATAGATATTTTGGCAGATTTTGAATAATTCACTTTGACTCAACTGTGAAAAACTCGGCGCCTCGTCGGGATGCGAACCCACGCAGTATGGGGAAGGCATTAGTACAGCCAGCCTTCTAACCACTTGAGATACGAGGCCCCGCCGGATTTGAAATATTCAAAATCTGCCAAAACATCTATAAATTACGTGAGCCTGGTAGTCATCTGGTGGATTCTAGGTGAATTACTTGGGAAATCCTGCTTGGGCAGTCAACTTACTGTATCAAATTTGGTGGATTCCAGAGTTTGCAGTAGGTTGGGCGGGTAACTTGACCCAAATGTGGTTAAACTCGCGTCGTCCGGCGGGGCTTTGTAGCTCAAGTGGTTAGAGCGTTGGCTGTACTAAAGCCTTCCCCTTACTGCGTGGGTTCGAATCCCACCGAGGCGCCGAGTTTTTCACAGTTGGGTCAAAACGGATTACTCAAAATCTTCCAAAAACACCTACGAAAGACACTGTTATACAAACGAGGTTTATCACCGAGACTATTTATGGCTTAGTAGGTAGGGCGCAGATGAGAAACGTGAACGTTGGTACGGGTAGTATCACTGAAGGTTGGTTTTGCTTGCACCGATCCCGCAGGCATTTTTGAACAGTATTCATTGATGGAGTGGGAGTCTAATTGGGGTTGTCACATTCAAGATACAGTGGGGTTGAGCTTCATTTGAACGCAGACGTTTTTATTCACTTCACCCAGGGCTTTAGCAAGTGACTATTAGCAATGCCTTTCAGGACTTTTCGACTGAAAGAGGTGGACAGTTTTAAAGAGTAAACTCAAATCGAAAAAAGGCGCAACAAGTTACTCAAATCGCACCTAAAAGATGTCCTAATTGACGGAACCATGACGCCGTCCATCATCGTCTAACCTCACCTAGCAACGAACCGATATGCCGACAAAGTACGGATTGCCCGGCTGATCAGGTTACGCTCAGTAAACAGACAGGACCGTTATCCAGCGTAATCGTAGGATAGTAATGACAGTCACGGATGAAAGCGAATATGCGAATTGCAGGTTCTTGTTGTAAATAAGATAAACAAACGATCCCCGGAATAGTAGGTGTAATTGTATGAGACTGTGAGATTGCGGCATCAAATGAGCAGTTTTTTTAGTCAAGCCGTGCAGGGGGGGGGATATGAGTGCAGAGGGTGGTATTCGCGATAAGCTGAGTCCCACGCCGTCTCACGGTGGCGTGACTGCCTGCACCCTTGGCTGGAAATTGGGTCTCGCCTCTTGGCCGCGGGAACGGAGCGCGTGATAGCACGGGGGATATATAAACGTGTCTGTTGATAGAGTTGGTGTCAGTCGACCAGGCCTCCAACAGTTCGCGCCCTGTCTTAATGTTGGCCCGCGCTACTATCCGCGTGCTCTCGAAGTCGAATTCGTGGCCTTCCTCCAGGGTGTTGGTGGCGATCTGTGACAACGGGTCGCCTCTCCGGACCGTCTGTTTATGCTCCGTTAGTTGTGAGTTAAGTCGTCGTCCGATCTGTCCCGTGTAGTGGCGAGGGCAGTCCTGACATGAGATCTGATAAACGACACCCGAATTTTCTCACACGTCTAGTCGGTCCTTCACTCGCATGATTTTTTTGCGCATGGTCTCTGTCCGACGGTGAGCGATACCCACGCCGAGCTCTCCAGCGACACGTTCCATCGCTTCGGACACGTTATTTCTATTTGGTAGAGGGTGCCAGAGTGTTGGCGGCTCTCCTCCGTTGTTCGCCATGGGTGCGTGCGGAGGCAGCGGCTGACGAAGCTGTTCGGGTATCCATTTCTTGCCATTTGGTCCGGAAGATGCCGTAGTTCGCGTACTCGTCCCTCTGGTTCACTGCAGTGCGTTTTTACCCTTTGGAAGAGTGTCCTAACACAGCTGCGTTTATGCGCCATTGGGGGGTTACTATGGTAGTTGAGAATCTGAGTCGTGTTAGTCGCCTTTCTATACACCGTGGTGCCGAGCTCACCGTTGGGTGTGCGTGTAACGAGAACGTCAAGGAAAGGCAGCTGTTCGGTATGCTCTTCCGCCCTTGTGAACTGAATTTCCAGGAAGATGCCGTTAAGCAGGTCTTGAAAGTCGGCCAGTCTGCCCCTTTCAGTTATGACAAACGTGTCGTCCAAGTATCGGCGCCAAAATTCAGGTTCATAATGGTCGAAGGCGACTTTTTCCAGCTCCTACAAGACTAGTTCTGCAATCAGGTTGGATATTGGCGAGCCCATTGGTGTTCCTTTGATCTGCTCGTATGTTCTGCCATTGAAGGTGATAGTACATTACTGCGCACTCCCCCCCCCCGCACCTGGGCTCACCTTCACGACAGAGTCAAGAAAGCCGGACAGAGGAGGCGTAGAAGGTGGCTGGCACGGCGAGAACCCCCACCAAGGTATGCCATCACACTTCCTGGTCCAGAACGTATAACTGACCACGATTATGCACAACAAGAAAAAAGGGGATGTCGAATCGTATTCCAGCTGAAGAGACGTAGCCTATCATTGCACACTCAAATGGCGCCCTGCCATTAATGTCCGCTGAACCCCGAGCTGCCCTCTTCTTTGGTCCATCGCATCTACAGCGTAGCCTGGTTGATAGGCACCCTTTAAGTATCGTTTAGCGTGTGAAGATACGCGTTAGGTCAGGTGCGGCCAGGCGTCCAGACACTTCCTTCCCACCGACCATCCTTGCGCATGTAGTGGACTCAGGGCATCGTGTGGATCTACAAGGTCTCCTCGAGCTACCCTAAGCTACTGGGCCAGCGCCTGTTAGCAACAGCAGAAGCGGCCGCCATAAGGTTACGAAAACCGACCCTATGCGCCCAAAAGAACCTTGTTCAGGCTCCGCGCTTACCGTGGTCAAAGGTTGACTAACCACATACAACTTTCGGCGCCCTTCCGCTCTTGCCGAGCCTGTAATTTAAAACCTAACTTTTATCGATTTTGTTTCACTCACTGTACCCCGCCCTATGTAACTGTATTGGCCTGATGAGAATTTACCGAAAGGAACGTTCACTCGCCACTTTTGTCTTCTGAACATTATGGAAGACTATGTGTAGACTGTCACAGTCATTTGTTGTGAAACTAGTCAGCCTTTCATTGCGTTGTGTTGTTGACGCTCGGATGGAACCTGTGCCAATCCGTTGTTAACTAATCTACGCAGCGATCTTCCCATTATTTGTTTGTGTTGATGCTAATCTTTTTGGATCTGTACGAAGTATTTGAGAACGCTGGATTTAGTACAGTTTGCGGATGGAAGAAATTCATGCAGCAATACAGCAATGAAACAGAGGGTTCAAGGCCGATCGTCATAAAAACCTCTGGCTAATAGGCCTATATGGAACTATAATAATGGATTCATTGTTAAACGTTCGAAGGGTACAACTACTGCCAAATTAAAACAGCCTTAAATGGTAAAATGAAGGCAGTAAAAGCAATAATATTCTGTGTGGGCAGTTAACTGGGCAAAAGAATTAGGAAATAATGCTATGCAAAGTAGGAGACGTTTTCGACGTCTTCCGGTGGTTTGCCCTCTCACATATCATTTCGACCGTCGATATCGGCGAAGCCCACCGTGTGCTCCACAGCAGAGTGAGGGCAGGAACGGTGACATTCTCGTGATTTAGTTTATAGTGATACCAGACTTGCGCTGCATCTACCGCACTCCCTCCTCCCCCACCTGAGTTCGGTGTCACAATCAAGTCAAGCCAACCGCGTGGGATAGACCGGAGCTGTCCTAGGGCTGCCGCCACGCCCCGCTCGGATTCCACGGATTGAGAATGGCATAAAGGCCACATTAATAGGCAGCCATTTTAGCCAGACTCTCAGTCCACGAGTCTGTTAGTATGCAAAAACACAGACGAGACTGCCTACAAGTTACGAGCTTCTCCGCCAGTTGGAAACCCTCCAAGCCACTGCCTTTAAATAGTTTTAAGCGTGTCAGATTGTTTATAGTGAGGAAATACGCTCTCCGGGCTAATTATATTTCTGATGCAGGAAGCGAGCGCAATGACTGACAGAGTTAAGGAGCCCATTTGCGCGCGCCACATGCACGACCCGCCCTCCCCTCTCCCTAAAGCATGCAACGGGATTACATGCACAAGGGGTAGAACGTTCGGATCTCACATATAGCTGATGAGCCATACGGCAGAAATAGGACCGAAAAGACTACTTCCCACTTATATGACAAGTGCCGATATTGTGGAGTATTGTAGGGGTGTATGTGTGATGCATGTGTCGGTGGGGGAAGGGGTTCCCAATTGCGGGTCCACGTGATGGTCGTAGTAGGTCTCTCATTTACTTGAAGATGTAGACCACTCCTCGCCTCCACTAACTGACACCTAAACTCTCATATGACTCCCCCGTAACCGACTGGGCCGACGGCCAAACTAAGTTAGGGTGTCCTTCAGTGCAACTCCGCATACGGTAACTCGGCCTCGTTGGCCGTATAAACAACCGCCTCCGCATCCCCAAGACGAGACTCTGTAAGTGACTCCAGGTAAGCGAAGATTACTCTTCTCGATTGCTTAGTCTTCTTCTTTGTATTTGTCCTTGTTGAAAACCAAATGCTGTTCCGTTGAATTTACTCTGTTTCTTTTGCTCTTTACTGTTTTTGCCTGCTTGCTTTTTGTCCGCTTGTTTGTGTTTCTCCTTATTATACGCTAAATGCCGTTCTGTTGAATTTATATGCTTACCGTTTATATTCCAACAATCACTTAGCTTAGAAACCCTGCTTGAGTCATAGCTCACTGGCCCCCAGTCCATTAACAAGTGCAATAATCTTCCCCTTCAATAGTCAGTACTGTGACTTTGTCTAGGCGGAGTAATTAACCACGCGGGGAGCGCACAAGTGAACACCTTTTCCGACTCCAGGGTCGGTTGATCAGATGGTAGAGCAATCATCACAACAACACCCAATGAACGAGATGAAACTGCAGCAATTAACGACGCGAACGTCGGCCATCAAACAATTAGCACAGCAAGTGCGACGATGCCGGATGAAGATGGGGGCCGCGTCTATATAAGGTAAAATTTTTTTCCCAGTTTGTTTGACAGTCTGGCAAAATAGTCGTATTTTGTAAAAAATCCATTGTAGTGAATCCTTTCCCTACTACCGCTTTCTAGTTTTCGTGGTAAAAAAACAGTAATACGTGCTACTCAGTGCGCGTTTCCGTTTTGATCCTTCCTCTGTAACGAAAAAACTTTTTTTGTCTGTAATGCCCCGCAGAGCACGTGCTAAAAGGCGAAAGCTTGCGGCCTCCCCACCGTCTCTGGGTGCTAAAGTCGTGACTGAAGACATGGCAGACGCCAGCGTATGTTCTTCGCCGTCTGCAGATCTGATTAGCTCACAAATCCCTTTAGTACATGTAGAACCTCTCGACCCTTCAGTCGTCCAAAAATACGCCTCTGCAGGCCATCAGCCGGCGAAATAATCGATCAGCTGATTTATGGAGACATAAACAGCACTTCTGAAAAAGTGCTTGAACAAGCTTTTAAACTTATTGGGGTAATAAGTTCGGAAACTGAGGAACGAATTAAACGCAAGCATA
>CACRXP010000398.1:328265-393067 GCA_902702965.1 Spirometra erinaceieuropaei | reverse complement strand
CTGATCCCAACGTCAGGGTCGGTGCATCAGATGGTCGAGCAATCATCACACAAACATCCAACGCACGTGATAATATAACAGCAATTAACGACGGGAATGTCGGCCATCAAACACTCAGCACACCAAGCGCAACGATCCCTGATGAAGGGGAGAGCCGTGAATATTCATAGGTACGGGGTAGCATGGCGACTACATCCTATACATACTGCAGCCCCTTGTGCATGAACCACCCATATCTGCTGTTGTCTCTGTTGGTGGGTTCGAGCAGGAATCCGAAACGTCGAGCGAATAAAGCTCTTGTCCCAGCGATCGTGTCTATTTCTTCAATGGGACTTTTGCCAAATGAGAGCTGAACCATCACAAATAGATTGGGATATCCTCTTCTCCGGGAATGTCAGCGAAGACTGAAATTTATTTAATGATCGGTAATTGCATCTACTCAACAGCCACTGTCTCATAAAAGATTTATATATCCAGCGGGCCTCAGTGACTCAAGCAAGATCTCAAAAGTTTGATCAACAAATGGGTAGGCTGTGGAAAAATTTCGCGAAAACAACAATAATGGGGCCTTTGCAGTATGCAAAGTCCGAAGAAACAATCCGAAAGGCCTGAATTAAAAGTGGCGATGAGATTTGGAGAGTAATTTGCTCCATCGAGCCGTTGAAAATAGAAAATTGTTCTAGCGATATTTGGTAAAGGACATCCGTAACAGGAATTCGACTCCTTTCGTGAGGAATGATTCCAGTTTCGAGACATCGGACAGCACAAATAAAGCTGAGCACATTTTTAGTTCTTCCTGTCTGTTTTCCCTAGGGACGCAGTTCTCTTTCTGCCTACTGTTGAGAGCATGGGAGATCCGCTTACTGGAAATAGTGTCTCGAGAAGAGGCGTTTTTCTAAGAACTAAAATGCTTGATGGAATACAAATCTCCCGGCCCGGCCGAGATCCCTGCAAGCAAGCTTTTTGAACTTTCCCGTGAATTGGCCAAATTGCTATTCTATCTGTGCCAGGCATTGTTTGATGCTGGAATTCTTCTCACAGACTAGAAAAAGGCCCACATTACACCACTTTACCAGAGCAGTAGCCGTGCTCTTGTGACGCAATACAGACCCGTCAGTCTGACATCAATCTGGTGCGCAGTCGTGGAGAAGACCATTAAAAGGGGGTTGATGGTTTATTTGGAAACCAACAACCTTTTGTCCGATGCACAAAACAGCTTTCGTAGGGGAAGATCGTGTGTAACGAACTTGCTTTACACAATGCAAAGCTGGACAAGAGCACTGGATGCAAAACACACTGTAGCCTACATCTATTTCCGGAAGGCGCTAGATAGTGTTCCGAACCAGCGTCTCGTTTACGAGTTGAGAGTGATGAGCATTGGCCGCAAGCTTCCCTAATGGACGCAAAATTTCCCTGTCGGCCGTTCCCAAATTGTCTGGGAGGAGCAACAACAAACAAGGCGCACATTCACAGAGAGTGGAGTCCCACAAGGCTCGGTGCTCAGACCGACTCTCTATCTCTTGCTTATTAACGATTGTATAGATGAGTTGGACTGTGATAGTGCTATGTTCTCAGATGATATTAAAATCTGGAGTGTCATCCACGATGCTCTCAACGAGACCAACTTTCAGGCAAATCTTTGTCATGGGAATATTTGCGGAACTTAGACAATCCAAAGATCCCTCGGTGTTAAAGGAATTCAATGAATTCCTAAAGTTTAACACCAGACTTTAGGAGGCACACGTGACGAGGAAATTCTTATCAGGATGTATTGAACGGGGTGAATATCCCAAATACTTCTGGAAAACCTTACGGAGAAACCATATCGCCGCAAATTAAACTGCACTAAAACGACACGCAAAAAGTCACCTTGAGACAGTTAATGCCGGAATTAAAGAACTCCAGCGGAACTTGTGTCAGAGATCAGGGGCTCTCGACTGCCTTGAAAACCACAAGAGATTGGCATTTAAAGACTATGTGGATATAGTCAGAACTAAAAGAATGGAGTTCAGGTGGACTATGCTCCTACGAAGCGTCCAGTCAGTAAAACCTCAGACCGTCCTTCCGAACAATCCGGAACGGTACGTGCATAACTATTCTTCAGTACGTCTTGATAAAGATCTCGTAGAGGTACTAGCTCTTGGCTCTAAGTTTTGTATTGCACGTCGGATGCCGAAACAATTAGAGCTAGAAATCCAATTTGAGAGTCTCTTTAGTCAGACTGCAGATCTAAAACCCACCGAAGCTAGAGAAGTTGATTGTCTTCAGTCGAATCTGGTTAACTGCTGCCAACAATATCTAAGGAAGTCCCCGAGAAATAAGGGTCCCTTGACAAGGGCCCAGATCGATAGCCTTAGGAAGCTTCGTAAAAACAAAATCATTGTGCTTACTAGACCGGATAAAGGTTCAGGAGAAGTACTGATGGATAGGACGGATTATGTGGTGAAACTAGAGGAAATACTGTCGGATCGTTCCAAGTTCTCAAAATCTGAGAAAGATAAGGATCGCATGGAGGCTGTCGAGGGTCAGCTGACGACTATTCTCAAAGATCTCTGTAAAGAAGGCCATTTGTCTAGCAAAGAGTATGAACGACTGAGACCGTTGGGCTCGACAATACCAAGAATGTACGGCCTTCCTAAAATTCACAAACAAGGGCTGCCTCTACGTCCAATCTTGGATATGAGGAATTCGCCCTATCATACCGGTGCAAAATGGCTAGTGGAAAGACTAAAGCCATTGCAAAGTTACCTATACCCTCGAAGTTTAAAAGACTCCTTTGAGTTCGTCGAAGCTATCAAAAATATGAACGTTGGCGGACGGATGATGTTATCACTGGATGTATCATCGCTGTTTACCAACGTACCCGTGGCAGAAACAATAAACTATCTTTGTGATGTTATTCGTGATACGAACTACCCCATAGACATGCCTGTGAAAACGCTAAAATAACTACTGACGCTTTGCACACAAAATGTCCAATTTCTGTGCAATGGTCAATTATACAGGCAGGTAGATGGTGTAGCAATGGGATCACCGCTTGGACCGTTCCTTGTAAATGCTTTTATGGGCAAAGTCGAGAAAACAAGCTTGCAAGAGACCATTAATGGTCTCGTCTTCTACCATCGGTACGTGGACGATATCTTCTGCCTGACGGATGGTACCACCGATACCGAGGAGCTTGTCCAAAAGTTCAACAGTGCGCACCCCTCGCTAAAGTTCACTGCAGAGACCGAGGCAGATAACGAACTTGCCTTTCTCGATGTCCTTCTGCACAGGCAAGAGGATGGATCTATCCAGCGCAGGGTGTTCCGAAAGAAAACCTGGACGGGACAATACGTTAATTTCCACAGTTTTGTCCCCCTAAACATCAAACGGAATTTAGTCCAGGGATTGGCGGCTAGAGTGAGACGCATCTGCTCACCTGAAGCTATTGAAGAAGAACTTCAACAGCTGCGGAACACACTTCGGGAGAACGGATACCCAGATAGATTTATCCTCCGAAATATTGGGGAACGCGTTGAAAAGCCCATTGTTGCGACTGCGGAAAAGAAAGATGTATTCATAAGATTGCCTTTTAGAGGAGACGCAGAGAGCGAACTAGTCCGACGGCGCTTAACTACAGCTATCACGAGGGCATTCCCTGCGGCGAATTTACGCGTATGCTTCACAAACTCTCCCCTCCTACGTTTGGGAGGTAAAGACAGACTACCGTTGGAGGCCACATCAATGTGCATTTATTCATTCACTTGCTCCTGTGGAGCAGGATACATCGGCCGCACAACGAGACGCCTGGTAAAGAGGGTGCGTGAACATATGCCCGCCTGGCTAGACAGAGGTTAGACCCGGTCGATTTCGAGTTCTATTCTCGCGCATTTAATCGATACGAACCACCGAGTCGATGCCAAGAAAGCATTTCAGGTTGTCTACCGGACACCATCATGCTTCTCTAAAGGCCTACGCCAACGGATACTAGCAACGGCAGAGGCAGTAGCTATACGGTTAGTGAATCCGGTGTTATGCTGTCAGAAAACTCAGACACAAGCGCTTTCGCTGCCGTGGCCAACGCCAACCCCAAGTGATGAAGCCATGCCGCCTCAAATCCCTAACCACGATGATGGGTACTCCGTGTACTTAACCGAAGATCATTACTCAAAGACTCTCTTACCCCCCTCCCCTAGCTCTGACGACTAACACCCGCCGACCTTCTCATGCGGGCGGCGTGGGGATGATGAGTGTTATTGACTTAATAGCCCTTGAGGCATCTATAAACACTGTTGATTTTGTACATTTTCATTCGTTCATGTAATTGTATTGGCCTGAGGAAGAATTACCGAAAACGTGCGTTCGCCAACTTGACTTTTCAAATCTTTGTCAGTTGGTCGAGTGGTCCCGTAGATGGCTCCTATCCATTAATTTGAAAGATGCTTCATAATGCCTTTCGAGAATCGAAATCAGATGCGTAATTCGCGTCAAGATTATCTAGGCAGAATGCCGCATCGAGAGGCAGAAACTCAGAATGATCTCGGAACCTGAATTGCAGACACTCCAAAGCCTTCTAGGCCATGTCGTAGGGCAGCTAAAGCCGCATCTTTAATGCCGTACATCACCAGATGGGCATTCGCAGTCTTCGATGAAGAGTGCCTCTCCAAAGTCTTTAGCCCGTTTGCAAGGCCGCAGAACGATTATGCATTTCAGGCCTGGAGACAATGAATGCAGCAGGATTGCAATTTACTCAAAAGGGTTCAGAGACGAGCCACAACATTAGTAAGAGGTTTAATCCTGTGTAATCCTGTCAACTATCCGGTGCGAGGTGGCGGCGCAGTGACATGCGCACCATGAAGCCTAGGCTGAAGTGTTCGACTAGTTGCGCCATTTTCGACAGCTCGATAAAGATCCCCGCGAACCAATCTGACCACAGCTCTCGTCCACCGGATCTACAGTGTGACTTACTGTGGAAGCGGACTGATATTGTACACTTCTTTTTCCTTCGGTGGTCAGTATCTGAACAATGAGATTGTTTTGGCTTATTTAAAAGTACACATTTAGATATTTTACCCTTTTCTCTAGATAAAATCCAATTCAAAGTGTGAAGCCTCCAGGCAACTCCAGGAGTAGCAATCTCATTTGTTTGATATGCGCAACTTTACGGTTCTGATTTGAACCTATTCATGAGGAGTCGTAAAAATCACCAGATATTGCTATAATTCAACGTATATAAGAAAATAGTCATGGACTTCGAAAACCCTATTTCCATACACAGACTGAAAAAACGTACGTATGTTTACATAGAATTATGGGTACATTTAAGCAGTTGTTATCATATAAATTGTTATCAAGTCTTCGTTTAAATGTCTCAACGCTTTCCGCCAGAACAACTGAATCGCGTAGTTTGTTCCAATCCTCAATCACCCGATGGGAGAGAAAATTCGCCCGCAATTCAAGCTTGGCGTACTTTGTCTTCAGTTCATATCTGTTATCTCGGAGATTTTTCGTTTGTGCTAGTTCAAAAAACCGGCCAAATTAAGTGCACAGTCTTCACCTCTGAGAAGTTTGAAGGCCATGATTATGTCCCCTCTCTATTGCCTATGATAGAGAGTGAAAAGTTTGAGCCTTTCTAGCTGTTTATCGCAAGGTAGGCTCGACAGCCCACTGGCTGGTTTAGTCGCTGTTTGGGTCATCAGCAAACATTACCTTCTTGCAGATGAGGCAGTCTAGGCAATCTTTCACATGTATCAAGAACAGAATAGGACCCAGAATGCTCCCCTGTGGAACACCGCTGTGAACGGTTTCCCACTTCGATTTGACATCACCAGTGAACACACGCTGACGTCGGCCTATGACGAAGTGGGTCATCAACTTGAGAAGGTTGCCAGTTACACACATATGCGCAGTTTATATATGAACCGTGGGTGTGACACCCTGTCGAAGGCTTTGCTGAAGTCAATGTAAACTGCATCAATTGACAAGCGCATCGCTAGGGATTTCGTCCAGCTTTCCATGGATGTGAGCTGATGAATGAGACAGGATCGACCACCTCTTAATGCATGTTGGTGCTCACTAAGCAAGATGTTCTCCTCAATATGTCTCATCAGTTTCCTTTTCACTATTTTCTCCGTTATTTTGCAACAAATGCATGTGAGACTCACCGGTATGAAGCTATTGGGCGAGGTTCTTTCCCCTTTATATGTGAGACTGATGTCGGCTAGCTTCCAGTCAGTAGGCAAAGGCCCTGCTTTCATGTTACTTTAGAAGATCTTGGAGAGTAGTGAGGCTGATTGGTCGGCGAGTTCATAGAGAACTTAAGCTAATAATGGCATGTTCCTCGGTCTCTATATCCTTTCGTACATATCTTTCCCAAAGTGATAGTTTGTATGCCAACCTCCGGTTATTCAATTTTCTGATAGCAGCAGCCGATAACTTGGAGGACTGTGAAGATCGTGGCTTGGTTTTATTGCCCGAGGAACTTATTTTTTATTGGCTGTTGGGTTTCTCTAGTATTCGTATTCGATCTTATATGCGGATAGCGGTCTCTGTGCTAGTTTCTTGTAATATGAAGAGGATGATTTGTTACTTGGTATTGGCGCTCTCATTCAACATTTAATTTACGAATACTCCTCCACTGTATTATAGTAACGCCGAATGCAGTGCTTTGACGGTATGGGATGATATTAACTGTCGAGGGTTTAGATCCACTTGACTAAGGAAATTACCTTGCAGACTGCGGATTGTGGTTTTGTGAGCCCCAAACATCTCAGTCATTGCCTAATTTGGCTTCCGTTCTGTTCATCATAAGAGCGGGATGCACATTAATATCCTAATGGTCCAGTGCTTCCAAGACTGCATCTGCCCTGACATCAAAAACTGCCAGATTGCAGCCATCTACCCACCTATCTAAACATTTGCAATCTAGAAAGTAGCACCAGGATGTTCTTTACTATCGATTCACATCTTTAATGAATTTGTTATATAGATCAACAGTACCCTGAGGCTCATTGATCTCAAGTCAAAAAATGTTAATAGGGTTTTTGGGCGCACTTATACAGGAGAAATAAGAATTTCTATTGTATACTATAGGTGTGAATCACTATAATATGTACCCGAAGTCATTAAGTCATATTACGGACATAACCCGTGTATGCCTCATATTTCCTAAGACAAGTAAGCATTCTGTTTGCATTTGCAATGCAAATCCTGGCCATACCAACATTGACTCGCTGGCCATGCCAATAAGAATTGCGTATGCCATGATTTACAAAATCGAATAAACTATCTCTTCCGAAGACATGACATAAGGCACAGTTTGCTATGTGCTGTATTCATCAGGGCAGGAAAAAATCAGTGTTGTGTGAAAGTAAATTTTCTAATAAAAATATAACAGAACATACGTGATAAGTGCAATATACATCATGAAACGGCAAGTAGCCTCTGTAAGGCATCACCGTTCAGTTGAGGGACTAGACTTCCGAAGTCAGAGCACAGTGTCCTTTTGTTCCCACTACGCAGTTGCGTCTGAAAAACTGAGATATATTAACTGGATGACGGGTTACATAAATGGGTTACAACACGATTCTAAGAACGTGGGTCTTGTTTGTTTGTGTCAATGGGCATATTTCGGTTTAACAACTGACGCCGGTGGGCAGACAAATGGGAATCGCCGAGTTTTCGGAAATTCGGATAGAACCGTCCCCGATCATATTTGATAATTGCATTGCAGGAGTAAAATATGTTAAGAAGATTGTTTTTCAAAATGTTGGCTCTATTCCGAAAATGGTTGCAGTATGCCCACCCAAAAGCACAGTATAGCGTCCTGCCTTAATTTACGCAATGCTCTGGCAGATTATTAAAACGAGGAAAAACGAACCGCGGAAGGTTTCACCGGGACTGGAAATCAGTTGTTTTGTTGAAGTGTTTTCCATGAAAGATTTGGAACTGGATGACGAAATTACAATCATTATTGACTACGATAAATTTGCAATACCAATAAATGCGTATGCACACACTATTGGATTCGTTTATATTTTGCGCTGTGTAGTCGACCACCGAGAGCACAGATCGTTTTACCAAAAGGAATTGACTTTGGCATTTTACCTGTCGCAAACAAAATTGTTTCTCATGTAATTCCTATTCAAAACAGCGGATATAAGAATGAAAATTACTATGTACACTTGAAAGAAAAATCGCTATTAAACGTACGTCACTTAAACGGAACTGTCAACGCTTCCGAGACCGCGGAAGTTATCGTAAGTTTACATTATTATTTTTATTTCGGAGGTTTCTGTCGCAACCACACGCCCGTTCTTAATCAATGAGACTTTGAAGTACGTCCACTTACACTGAATAGTAGCTTTAGGTTTACTTTTGACTCACATAAAGAAATTGAAGTCACTGTCTGCGGAACTGTTGCTGAACCAAAGCTAGTACTGATCGAAGCCTGTGGTAATTTCCGGCGGTCATGCCTATTCTTAAAGGATCTGCCGATAAACCTTTGCAAAAAATTTTATTTCCGTCGACCTATTATGGCTCTGTTTCAACATACTATTGCTTCGTACAGAATGCGTCTATACTACCAATAGAGTTTGAGTCTGTTGTGGAAGAGAATTCGAGATCTCTGGATAAGGTTTGTTGAAATCTGTTTACACTATCCAAATTTTCGCTTTTTTTATTATGAGTTGTTTTTCACAATCTAAGCTCACTACGGGCCAGAAAAAAAAAGTTGAAGCTATAAACTATTTATGAAGAAATACAAAATTCCTTGTCATCCCCGATTAATTATACATCATGTTAAATTTCAACCACTAAAACAGGACATCTGTATATTTATTAGAATGAGAATTATGATACTCAAAGACATGGCCAGAAAACGTCCCTTAAAACGCAATTCGGAGTGCTTACACACGATTTCAATTCAAAAGGTGATATGAAACACACGACTGGAAGCGAAACCACAAATATATAGGTTGGCACAATTAAAGTTCAGTATGTCTTTTAATATTGTACAAAACGTGCTTGTTTTAAAAGGAAACTTAAATATGGTGATCGTAGCCTTGCGCATTGATGGTGCGCTGATGGTTAAGTTGCCTATGGTTTGTAGCCATCGATCCTCACGGAAAAATAATTGCATACATAATCACTTATATCATTCTGTGATGCGCAACGGAATATAGAATTTGAAATAGCATCATGAAATCGTAGAGTAAATTTCATACAACGGTTTTTTTTAAATTTAAAGAACGGTCGCGCGCTATAAACATGTCAACCCAGGAGCTAGGATGCCCTTTTCAATTTAACAAATAACATAGGAGGGCCAAGACGGACAAGGGCTTCGATACTTGCCACCGTGAAAAACTGATGGATAAGCTAAGTGCTCGAACAGATAATTAATCATCAGGCTTGCGACATATAGCATTATGAGACACCTGCCAACATATACTGTGAACATCGGGACACTTTCATTTTTCATGGGCTGAAAGCTAATAAAGTCTCCTACTTTATAAATTTTTATATATGGATTCGTAATGTTACATGACTGTTTATTGCATACTATGGCAAGCGATTGAAATTTTTGCAATAACTTCTTAAACAGGCGTGCAATCTCAGATTGTTATTTACATTGTGACCTTAGACAAAGCGCCGACTTGAAACTTTTATTTTATGTAGAAAAATCAAGTCGAACACGCAACAAACATTCCTCAATAATTAATTTTATTTTTCTGGAATATTGTTTCTTCTGGCAAATAGTATGTATAAACGTTTAACTACCTCCGCGCGAAATAATTCCTCCAACAGTCCCTAGGGAAATACTTCGTCCTAAAAATAGTTTCCTGCTGTGCTAATCTTTGGACCATACCTTTTTAGTTTTGGTTTAGCTTCTAAGATTTTGCAAGGAATTTTTGATGTTTTAGCAAAAGGACGCAGGACCCATCTCGCCATCTTCGTGGATATCCGTTTTTCCAGCCTATGGAAAAATTGAACCGTTGCAAAAACTTCGTTTACGATTTAAATTTTCGCCATCACCACCAAAAAACAAAAGAGGCTTCTTGTTCCTGTCTTCGTTTGCCAACAAAATGAAGAGGATTTTCCACATTCGTTTGCAGCCCGTCGGATTTGGTCTGTTTTTCCCTCTTTTCTATGTGCTTGCCTGAACTGCTGTTTTAGGTTATTATCATTATTGACCCAACGAATGTGTAACTGAATTCTTTGTTGTCCTGTTTCCTGCTTCTACTGACGGCTTCTTGTTAAAAGCACGAACGTAAACATATTTAAAACATTAAGTTAAGTGATTGCGGCGTTGCTTTAAACGGTATTCTTACGCACTTGTCTCGTTCATGACGACATGACACCAATAATGGTCTTTTATCTTCTAATATCCTCTTTTATTTGCCATGCCTCACAGACAAGACAAATGCGGCTTTGCAATGTCAGTCCATTGCGTCAACAGCCGAGGCCGTGCTTTTCACAGAAGCTGTTCCCGTGGAGCTCTATATCCACAGGGATTTGGAAACCGAGATAAACAATGACGTCCAGGTGGACCCCCACATTAAAACGCGGGAACCTCTATACTTAAACTACGGTTTGTCTGTTGTTGGCTCAAGTCGGTCAAAGAAAATCAGACTAACCAATGGCAGCAGTGACCTACCCCTAACATTTATCCTCCCCAAGATTGCTCACTTTGTGTCGGACCCAGTCGCAGGGGTAATTGAACCAGGAAAGACCGCGCGGATTACCATAACATTTGCTCCGAAGCAACAGGGTAAGCATTTGACTGGCCGTCCTCTGTTATAATCTTATCAACCTCCACTTAACAATGCCTTTTTTGTTCTATACTGCAGGTTCGTTTAGCACAAAGCAACGCGTTCTGGTCATGGGTAAATCGGCCAATAGGAAGAAAACGAAGGACGTCGTTATCTATGAGGACTTCGTGACCCTAATCGGTGAAAGCGTAGTAGAAACACGCAAGCCTGGAGCTAAATTCAATGATGGTTAGTTAACTGCGTTTCGCAGCACGAAAGATTGGCTAACCTGGGTTGGTTGACAGTTTTTGAGGTTTTACTTCCCATTTTCTGTCATATAAAATGGGATGCTTTTTGTATCCTAGAGTCGTTAGGCCTGGGGATACGGTCACAATTGCGTTTCCTTCTAGGTGTCCTTGATGGCGCGGGGATTGAATGAAATCCTGCGTGAATGCTCTGAATTCATACAACGGTAGCCGAAACTGTACTTATGACAAAGACTGTCACCTAACACGTTTTTAGACTGAGTTACGAATTAAAACGTGTATTTTGTTACATGCTTTTCGAGTTTTGGACCCTAGACCTTCTCCATAGTTAGGCTCGTGTATAGAAATTTGTGTGAGACCGAGAAGAGTATCTTATTCAAGATAACTACAAGTAAATTCTAAAAAATGATGAAGTAGTAAGAAGAAATTTTGTTAAAGTTGCGAAAAACCACGGTAGACATTTTGAATGCTACCCAAACCGTTTGATAAACCTGGGGACTCCATATGAGATTCCAACAGTAAAACACGTGAGTTGGCGAGATCGACTCAAAAATTTGAACTTTTATCCAAACTATCACGAAACGCCAATCATCGTGGGATTTCCTCAAGTCATTTCGTACAGCCCGATGGTTCTTGAGGAAGCTTAAAAATTATTCTCGGCGCGCTTTTTGATAAGATCATCGTTTCATGTGCTTCAACTTCCACAGCATTTCAGAAAGCATGAGGTCTTGGGAGTCTGGATAATCTGCTTGCCATTTGCGATTTAGAACTGAAGTAGTTACGCGTACATGTTCGATAACTCATAATTGGACCACTTTGGTTTTCAGATGCCTGAAACTAAATCTTGGCAGTTTTCTAAAAGAAAACTTGTAATAGAAAACCAGTCATTGCCTCGACGGCCACTTAAAACCGATTCTTTCTCATAATTACGCTCACACGTTAGCATAGTACAAACCGCAAACCTGGAGCTAACTTCAATGATGGTTAGAGAACTGCGTTTTGCATCATGACTTAGTGGCTAACTTCGGTTATTTGAGAGTTTTTGAGATTTCGCACGCCACGTTCTCACATATACGATCGGACGCCATTGATATTGTGGGACATTAATATCTGGAAACCTTGTCAAACTTATGCCTTCTTCCAGAGCTTTAAGTTGGCTTCGATGGATTGCAAACACACGGAGGTGGTTGGGCTGAGTGCGAAATACTGTTGCCGAGCATGTCGTGTAGTTGCGTTGTTTATAAAAACACCACTTTTACCATTTCCCCCATACCTAGTGTGAGACAAAGAGGGGTATTTCACTCAAGATGAATGCAAATAACTTATCGCGCATGTAGCTTTAGCAGAATGAGTCTTTGTTAAAGCCTTGAAAGGCCATGAGAAGTTTTTCGAATGTTGCCCTGGGCTGTTGGATAAAGGTGGGAATCAAATATCTGATAACCATAGCAACAGTAGAAAGAAAACTTAGAATGCGCTCAAAATCTAACCACCAAAACAGGAACCAGGAAAAATGTGAATTGGCGAGAACGACTTAAAAGTTTAAAGTTCTTGACACTGACTATCGCAAAACCCCAGTCGTAATATCTATTTATGAGAATCTAGCGAGGCATGTAGTAACAGCACGGTGGTAGACGAATACAAGCGTAACTAAGTGAAACCTAAGAACTTATGCTCGTCATGTCGCCTGAAGAGACCATCATATATTTTGCAAATATTAAGTTGAATTGAATTCCATTTGAGTCAACTTCAACAGCGATTCAAGGATCATAAGGTCTTGGGAGTTTAAGTAATCTGCCTGTCATATGGGATGTAGAATTGCAGTAGTTGTACATATGTGCGCGATAACTCAGGATCCGGTCTCTTTAGTTTTCAGATGGCGAAAACTGAATCTTGGCGGTTTCCTGAGAGAAGACTTGAAATGGAAAACCACTCATTGCTTTAGCGTTCACCTCAAAACAATTATTATCTCCTGATGCTGTTCACATGTTGTAATCCTCTCTAGTTGTTATGTTTTCATCGAATCAGGCATAACACCGAATGTTGCAAACGAGACAGGTCAATGCACCGACACAGTGAAGTTTGACTGCATCAACACCTGCCCGAGAATGGCCGTTATCAACGCATCCACCCTGCGAACCCGATTGGCAAACTTTTGCTCCCATCTCAACGAAGCGGAGTTGAAAGTCTTTAGAAACTCTTTTATCGCGTTCCCAAATGATCGGACAGCTAGTCTACGACCAGCCGATAAACAAATTGCGTATAGGTAAAGCAAATACTCGATTTTCGACCTTCATAATTCTCTATAATGGCTCTGCGGACGAGTTACATAGGGGACACTTTGTATTTATTTTGTTTTCATATCTAGGCCACTAAAACCCAAGAATTAGGCTTGAAGGTATTTTTGACTGTAAGGACTGTGGTTGAACGTCTACCGCTTTTCTTATCGAAGTACAATTTAGACAATCGATTCGTATTAATCAATCTTTTATCACGACTTATCTCGGCACTTGTAGAGAAAGGCCGAATAGTCGTTCATTAGTTATACATACTCGTGCTCGGTATGGCTAAGATAATGCTTGAGTTAGCTAAGATTTTTGGTGTATTCATTGATATTTTGGCAGATTTTGAATAATTCATATTGACCCAACAGTGATAAACTCGGCGCCTCGATGGGATTCGAACCCACGCAGTAAGGGGAAGGCTTTAGCGCAGCCAACGCTCTAACCACCTGAGCTACGAGGCCCCGCCGGACGACGCGAGTTTAATCATATTTGGGTCAAGTTACACGCCCAACCGCGTGCTTCTTCGCAGAATGTGTTTCATAGTGGCTTCACCCACGTCCCGGCAAACTTCTGGCCAATTAAATTGAGCAACTATTTTTTGTCTTTCAACAAACAATGCAGGACGATGTTTACACAGGCCCTCCGCTACACATACACCGACCTCGAGTACGAGTACAGTCCAGAGGAACTGAAGCGCCTACATTTGGCCAGAGAAGTACAGGATAGACGCGTGCGCCAGAGGTCAATTCGTCGACAGAGACGGGCACACGATCGTCTACTGGAGGGATGGCTGTCGGAACCCGACGAGGGGGTCATTCCACTGACTGTCCCACAAATGCTCAAACCGCTTCTGTGGACAGTGAACGGTCCATCCCAAGTCTGTAAGTCATATATCTGCACCAGGTAACATGCATATTCGGAGTAAGGTATATTGCCGTCTATGGGAAAAAAGTATAAAAATAAGCGTAGGAGCCACAACAGCCCAGACCGAGTTGTTTTTGGAAACCCTGCTGATGCTCGACTTAACACTGGCGAAACACAAGGCATTAACGCACCCAGTCCGTTTCCAGCATAGATTTTTCGGTAAATAAAAACTTTTATGTGATTTTTACAATGTGTATTAAAAATGTTACGAATGGTTCACTAACGTTCCAGCACAATGACGTCCATCGTCAGGTCCGTAACTTTTAGGATCGAGTTTCAAGTCGATGAAGACTCTGAGTGAGAGGGTTACCCTGGTCTTGTCTAAATTGATCCACCGCTTTTACAAAAGTCTATAATGCAGTGTTTTGGCCGAATCTTTAGTTTGAGTCACTTGACCAGTAGCGTAAAGCATACCATTTAAATAGTTTTGTCTCAAGCCGCCTCCAACAGGAAAAGGTAGGCGTTTTTCCTACCCTGTTCGGCTTCTGCTGTTTAATGTTGCAAGAAAAGGTGACCGGATCGGCTGGTTGTTTAACAAATACGTTGCCTATTTTGGAGGTTTTTCGCAGCATGTTAAGTGTTTACTCAATTCGTTTTAGTAACCAAAATTTTTACATTATCATGGGACACTGCATATTGCTGCTAAGTCTACTTCTGAGAATTGAGTTGATGAGGAATTTTGAATATTTTCAGATTGAGATAAGCGACCGAATTGTTCAAAGACCTGAAATGTGGAGGGGTGGTCACTACAAGGAATTTGCCCCTGTATTTTTCGTCCTAAGGAGATTAACTTTTGATATATTTTTGAATTAAGAATTCTTGTTTAGAAGCACTTTTACGTTCGTTTCAGATAGCTTACCTGGCAAGACGGCAAACCGTGAATCTCGGGCTTCTTCAAAACAAGTAAGCCTTCGGAAAATGAAGGTTTTCGCAGATAACTTTCCAAAGTTTTGTCGGTAAACTCAAACATTTACTTTTTGCTGAGTTGGAACTGAACCCGCCTTTGGATATTGAACCATTCTTAATGCACAAACTTGCACAAAATTGGGTCGCATCCTGCGTTCTTTGAGCCACATCCGCGCAACCATTCGAGCAATTTCAAGAAACACCGATTAGCCTGCAAATATATACATGATAGATGTCGTTGGTTTAGCTTAGGTAGCCAGCTCGACCGCGACCATGGACAGTGAAGCTGAATGTAAGAATTCCACTTTTTAAACAGACATGCCTTTGGAGCAAATTCTCGCGCCGAAAAGATCTACTGAAGTCGAAAGCAAAGTTAAATTATCGACGTTGGGTACTTTTTGCAATTATGTGCAATTTGGAGGTCTGGGAAATAAGCAAAGATCAATATCACTGTTTCAGCTCACAGCTGGAAAAGTAGGAATCAGCAAACGGCATGATTTGGTTCTGCAGCCCCACCTGAAAGATACCACATGGTTAGCTTTATTTAAAAAGTTTTATTAGATGCGAGTACGCTGCCCTTACGTCGCCCCTACAATTTTAATCCAGCGAGTGACTGTGCTACGGGAGGAGTGCGTATACGCCAGCCTCGGTTACGTCAGGTATTAGCACACACGCACTTCCCTGAGCGTGCTTCGAGCCCTGCTTGCGTCCGCTTTATTTATCCTAATCCACTAAGCGGTCAAATGACTTTGAAAATGGAATTGTTCAAAGTATATAGAACTCTGTCGGTTCAAGTACGGTGGCCATGCACTGTGAATTATCACGCGGTTCCCTCCGTGGCCTTGGAGTTCTGATTACGCCCTTCTTATCCTACTACTCCAGCGAGTGGCTGTGTCGGGGGGGGGGGAGGAGTGTTTACATGCCACCTTCACTCGCCTTCCTGTGCGTGCTTTGAGTTCTGCTTGCGCTGTCTTTCCCTTCCTAACCCAGCGAGTAACTAACATAGGTATGCTATCTAATATTGCTTTAGTAAGCTAACCATAGGGCATCACTCATGTGGGGCTGCAGAATCAAACCTTGTCCGACACAAAATTAAGTTGCTTCCCAAGCCGTCAACGAACTTTCTAGTCAGTAGTGGTGACCTCGCGCTGAAAATACCACTACTTACTCGATATGTGGTGTACAAATTTATTTTCAAAGATCATGAAATGATAGCTGTTTATCCAGGCGTAAACACGCACTTAAAATTTGGCCTTTAAAGGCCA
Source organism: Spirometra erinaceieuropaei (assembly GCA_902702965.1). NCBI lineage: Eukaryota > Metazoa > Platyhelminthes > Cestoda > Diphyllobothriidea > Diphyllobothriidae > Spirometra > Spirometra erinaceieuropaei. The sequence continues at coordinate 376,694 of CACRXP010000398.1, read as the reverse complement.
ACGAGCGAACTTGTGCTGGTGGACAACGCCAGCAGGAAAGCGTCTAAGGGCCGTAAGGAAACAAAGCCAACGATAAGAACTCTAGACTGGAGTAAATGATGGAAAACCAGAACAGCTACTACTTTTTACAGCTGAAACATGCCTACGAGGATGCACGAACACAAACAGGTGATAAAGAAGTCGTACTTCAGGTTTCCTATACAGGCCACATCGCCCAGTCGGTGAGGCGCATGGACTGGGTTCTTTTCGAGGCAGTGGGTCGATGCGGCTACTGCACCACAGGGTGGCTGCAAAGGTCGTGGCTGTCAGATGATCACCCACACAACCGTTGGGCTGGCATACCTGCGGCCTGCGCGGCTTTGCGCCACTACCTGTTTAAAGACCCAGCCTACGGGGAAGACCAGACAGGCTTTGGGACTGTCCTGGATAATGTATTTATATCCGAAAACAACGCGGCCGAAACGACGGCGACATTTACATAGAAGGCATTGATGATCTAGACGGCAGGTGCCATGGGGTAGGTGACCCTCAAGCCGTATAACGTCAACATCACACAAGACCTACCGGTCTCTAGATACCAATGGCCAAACCTATTACTTCAAAATACAGACAATAATTACATCTCCTAGTGTACGCCTATACTCGTAGAGGAAAGAATAAACATATGAAACTGGTTCCGAAAATCGGACTTCAAGTACATATAAAAGTCCAGGTACCTAGGGTTGATTAGTGGTTTTAAAGATAAAAAGGCATCTTTTAAAAGGAAAATCATCCTTCAATGCACGCAGCTACTTCATTTTGCGTGTCTTTCCCTGCTGAGTTGCACAGACAGTTTTTTCCTTATCATCATGTAAATTTACAACTCATGTCTAGAGACAAAACTGCAAGATGTAACTATTTCCTAAAAATGTGTCGCGCTATACTGATAAACGACACACTGACATTTTAGGTAAAATCACGACGAAAGATCATGCAGATTAAGAAGGACGGTGGAGTCTCCGAGCCACTGACACCATCGGAAATGCAAATGGTTAAAATATGTATGTTTCCTTTTAAATAACAGTATCCGTTTATCGCCTACTGAGATTTTACATCTAGAGGGACGTATGTACCTAGCCATAGAAAAAGACCACGAACTCATTAGAAACTATTTCACGCAGTTAGTTGATGCCCAGCAAAATTTTTAGGGCAGGCTTGACGGTAATACTGAATGAATTGTACATAAGGGCACATTTAATTTACTTTTTGGAGGGTCCAGCTTCACTCAAATCCGACCTGTCAGAATCGCCCAAATGCATGAGTATCTTTAACTTGAACTAATATAGGACAGATCGAACGTTATACCCAAGAAGTGCCCTCGTTCCAGGAGGCTTGGCTTAATTATCAAGATCCTCATCTTCTCGACAGACAGGGTTCCAATGCAATCGGGACAAAGTTACATCAGCACATACGAGGAGTATTTAAAAATATTGGCACAGGAAAACTAGTTTAATTTAAATAAAAAAATGCAAACCAATCAATTTACGGTGCGTGATCATTCTGCAGCGTCTTGCGGTCCAGTCTAGAGCCCTCGCAGGCAATCGCCTAATGGAAAACCCATCCGGGTTTGAAATCACATGTCATACAACCCTGGGGTCGGGGCAAGGTTAGTTGACGATCACGGCTAGTAGGTGATGAAAAGGATCAATCCCACACTCCATAGTCTTTGTTCGCACTCTGTTCTGCAAGATGTGTCAGCACTGAATCTCAGGTTAATAGATGCCTACAGTTTTTTGAAAGTCAACATGATACCGAGTAGGTATAGGGTTCCCCAGATATCTTTAGGTGCCTCGCGAATAAAATGTCGTTTTCACGACTTTAAGTTTTTAAAAGGCAGACCTTTTCCGACGGTTAGAATACACAAAATACGAATGTAAGTGGGACAATTTAACATTAATTTGCCTACGTGATCATCCACGACTAAACGTGATCACTTTCTAAAAAGTTTCTGGATGCTTCCTTGAGTGGAATCGATGCCCCACGAATGGTTATGATCTACTTTAAATACAGGTTATTCTCCCCCTCTCTTGTCCTCAAACAGCCCCGAAAATTATTGATTTTCGACAAATTTGTCCGCACTCTGTCGCCTCGGCGGAGTTCAAAATCGATAATCAACTCGGTCGGGCGGTGCTGGTGCGTTTCGTGCCGGAGGGCGCGGAATTGGACAAATCGGCCTCACTCAGCACTCAAGTTGACGGCTTCAGTGCGACCGCACTAACTGTCCTCTACTCAAAGGCCGAGCTCGGAGACTTCCAGAGGTAAGAGAAGGTCAACTTTCAGTCTACGGAACTCTGCTGTCAATCGACTGGGAAGAAATCGGGAGGGTTGTCTTTCCTGAGGGGCATCCGATGGGGTGAGAACTTTGACAGATGGAGAGAACTACGCGACCTTACGACTAAGTCACTTAATGGTCGCGTCTCAATGGCCATACTAATCTTAAACTGTTTGAGAACATACGAATTCATACATACCAAACATCAACTGTTGACATTTCGATGTCCACCGTGTGTCCTATAGATTTATGGTAAGTTAGACTTGCGCCGTATCTACCACAACCCCTGCCTTACCAACATGGCGCCGATGGCAATACATTGCTATGCGGACTGCTGAACGGGGTGCTCGTAGTGACTGAAAAGACTAAACAGCCCGTCTACGTGTGCCACACATGACCTGGTTCCCACAGCAGTTACCAGGCTTTAGTGGGGAGGGCGGATCGGATATTGCGCAAGTGAGAATACGATAAAGGCAGTCTGACTCTCAGTGCTGGAAAGGACTTAGTTATCCCGTCAATTGGCAACTCATCAAATCACAATGCTTATGGCATTGTCGTAGATTCATGTGCGTCAGACATATTATAGTGAGGAATGCGTTGATGTGCCGTGACGATGGATTTCCCAGTGCCAATAGAAGCGAAGAGAAGAGTCCCAGAAAGCAGTCTTGAGGAAGGAGAAACAATCGTTGGGACAAAAGCTTTATTAGCCTGAAGTTTCGGATTCCCGCTCGAACCTATCATCAGAGAAAAAAAGCAGATACGGTGGTTCGTGCACAAAGGCCTGCAGTATTTCTAGGATGCAGTCGCCATGATACCGCTTACCTATGAAGATTCACGGTTCCCCCTTTTATCGGTGATCGTAGCACCTGGTGTGCTGACTGTTTGATGGCCGACATTCGCGTCGTTAATTGCTACAATTTCATCACGTGCGTTGGATGTTGGAGTGATTACTGCTCGACCAGCTGATCCATCGACCCTGGAGTTGGATAAGGTGTTCACTTGTGCGCTCCCCTTGTGTCTAATTACTCCGCCTAGGTGAAGTCTCAGTACTGAGTATGAAAGCGGAAGGTCATTGCACTTGTTAATGGATTGGAGGACAGTAAACCATGAGTCAAGCCGCTTCCGGCTCACGCGATTGTCACTTCTTGCGAGAATTTCGGCCTCGCAAGATTCAAATTCGACGATGCCGAAAATCTCGCAAGAGGTGACAACCGCATGAGCCTCAAGCTGATTTAGTCATGGTTTACCGTGAGCTCCACAACCGGATGAGAACAGGAACGGCGACTTCCGTGTTTAGTTTATGGTAATGGTAGGCTTGCACAGCATCTACCGCACTCTCTCCTCCTACTTCCCACCTGGGCCCCGTTTCATGACATAGTCAAGAAGACCGGACGGTAGGAGAGGGAGCAGGTGGTGGGCGCTGCCGTAGCCGCGCTTAGGCGGGCAGCCACGCCCGGCTTTTTATCGGATCTGCTTGTAGACCAGTGAACAAAAGCTGCAATGCGGGAATTCTTAGCTCATATTAGTGATCGGGAAAGCGGTTACGGTCGATCTATGGAATGCACAATCAAGGAGCCGTACCCGTAATGAAAAAGAGACTGAAATTGCTACCCCCAACTTCTTTCCCATTGTCAGATCAAGAGAATCTAGGTCTTAAACCAGCACAGTGAAAACGAACCTCACGTGACCTTGAGTTCCAGCATTCGTAACTTTTGACAGTGAGTACGCCACTCGGATTGCCGGGCGTCCAGCTCAGTAGCAAACCAAGCTCCAGTGTTCGAACTGAAGTTCAGTTGATGAAAAATGAGCCATAAACGATCGCTGCTGGCTATGCTTCTCGGCACTTGCTTTTCTGTCAACGGAGGCTCTACGACGGTATTTCAGGACAAAACAAACGCCCGTACCATGTCTCGCAACGAGGCAGTGGTATGGCTGTCTTCGTCCTCCACCTTCAATTGTCTACCATACACCCTTACGTTTGGAATTGTCTGGATTTTTGGGAGCATTTGGGAAGGCAGTATACTTCGATGGTTAAACCGCCTACTTAGAGCTACCATTTCAGCAGTTACATACGGTTTTAAATAAGTTGTCATGTCTGATTGCAAGAGGAGGAAGGCCTCTGTTGCTGGGGTTATTTCATCTAGGTTATTTCGCGGTCGTGTAATCACAGGAGGATTTTGTTGTCCGCCGCGTTTACACCCAGACGCGGAATAAACCATTTCAATGTTTGCCAGGTAAACAAACCTATTTCCACTGACACTTCACACCCAACAGTCTGACCGTCGCAGGTGAAGATGTCTAACGTTGCCCAGTGACTTGCGAGTGAACAACATTTTAATGAGCATCGCTTGCGCAGCATCTATCGCACTCTCTTCTCCCTTATCCACCTTGCTCCGTTGGTGAGACTAGTCATAACGACCGGAGGTGAGCGCGGGAACAACGTCTGACTACACGCGACCTGGGTTCTATTGTGTGTACGGGGCTTCTGAAACGACGACTCAGATCTAGAGTGTGTGAGTGTCGTAAGTTTCACATTAACAAGTGGCTATTACGGGTTAACTCCCAGTCCTGAAAATGACTTGACTATCCGTCATTTGGCAACATTCCAAGCCACGACTCTTAGGCCAGTAATTCAGAATTATTAAAGTGAGGCATGCGCTGGTGTGCTGTGAGAATGGACTACTCAGTCTTCGCTTCATTCTTTATTCCCTCTAACATAAACCGAGGGACTCCCCAAGCTAGCCAACCAACGGTTGGTGATATAGTTCGCAGCGCCAGTCTACGCCACTTCCAAAGGACATGGTTGACCAAATTTGCTTCCTTCTATTTGTGGCTCTTTTTCAGTAACGTGGCTATTCACTTAAATGGCAGTCTTGCTGGAAACTGCGTCCTCTGCGCCAAGGTCGTGCCCTTGACTCTCAGTCTCCACCCGAAACACCTCAACCTGGGTGCCAAGGATGCAAGCCTAGCAGATCCCTGCCAACCCGGACTTCGAGGTTATGTTCGTCTGACCAACGCCCTGAATGCGCCTGCAGCTTTCCGCTGGGTCCCAGTTTTCAACGACGAGGGCGGCACCTCCTTCCAGATTCGGCCAAGGAATGGTAGGTTTGGACTGAAGGCGACATTTAGCGGTCATTCAAGAGGTTCGGACGAACAGCCACACAGAGATTGAACAAATCCATACGTCCGGTAGCTTTCAGCAAATGCTTGTGGTCTTGTTACTGAGTAGGACATGAAAATACAGGTGGCTTTATGCCGAATTCCAGGGAGACTAAGAATTTAGAGTTATGATACGAAAATGGAGTTAAGCGCACGGCCACGTGTATTATGGAAGCTTCCTATTCCCATGTTTCATTGGATACTTACAGTAGGTGGCCTAACTCATGAAATGTCAACCGAAATTCCGAAATGCGTCTCCGTTTCGAAAAGATTACTTGAGTAGGATTGTAAAACTAATCATCATGCAGAATAATTTTAGAATAATTCAGTTACCTCAGGATGCCGACTTTCGAATGAACTTCCTTTCTGCTGCATCCAAAAACCATACTCCGCAAACAATGACTACATGCATTCAAGGTTCACAAACTACAAGCAATATATTTTCTACAGTATTGAGAGTAAAACTGCCCGTCGGGTTTAAAATTATTCGGTAATTGGAAAGGTTTTTTAAAACCGAATTATACCCTTCCTTCGAGTATAAAATTGGAAGAAGGCGTAATTTCCTACTGAATGAGCAAAAGAGTGAATATTTTTATGCATGTTTTCCATGAAATATAATTGGACTTTTAGGGACACCGAAAATCAATGAGAAAAATGCATGCGAATTACGTGGTCATCTTTTACAGAGTATAGTTTTTGCATGCAGCCGAAAATAAATTCATTCGGAAGTCGGCATCCTGAGGTAACTGAATTATTATAGCATTATGTTGCACGATAATTAGTTTTAAAACCCTACTTAGTCAATCTTTTCGAAATGGAAACGGATTTCGGTTGACATTTCATGAGTTGGCCCACCTACTGTAACTAAATCACAGTAACTTTTGGAGAGTCGGATACCTGAACATCGCCCAAGCCTACATAAACTGAAGTTGCAAAGAGCGGGAGTGGCCGATCACTTTTAAAAGTCATTGTCCTTAACTAAGGTTTTGTAACAAAAACCCGAGACTCGCACAGTCAGTTATATTTGCGATGTTAAGTTGGCATAAGGACCAAAAATGCCTCAGGCGGGTGGTTTCATTAACTTTGTAGACTGCCCGGCATAAACTAGCACCGCCTCACCAACGGCCACCGATAGCTGAGGCAGCAGCTTAATGTTACGAACCGTATAAATCCCTTACTTTTGGGTATTCCCTCTCCTTGTACTAGTCTGAATCTTGCCTGATGCTCGTGGTAATAAAAGCACACCCGCTCTTTTTTCTTCACTACCTCTTTTAATTGTTACGGCCCACACTTCTAATTTTGTTCGGAGGAGCGTAACACCTTGTTTTACATTATATTAATTTAGAGGGTTAGTGATGAGACTTGATCTACAGTTTGGATTAGAACCCGTATGAGATTACTAACATTCATAATGACCCAACTGTGAAAAACTCGGCGCCTCGGTGGGATTCGAGCCCACGACAGAAAGATGGAGGCTTTATTACAGCCAACACTCAACGTTGTCCGGCGGGGTCTCGTAACTCAGGTGGTTAGAGCGTTGGCTGCCCTAAAGCCTTCACCTTACTGAAGTGGGTTCGAATCCCATTGAGGCGCCGAGTTTTTCACAGTTGCGTCGAAATGAATTATTCAAAATCAGTCAAAACATCTATGAATTATTAGCACTATTTATCAGTGTACGGGTTAGGCTTGGGTTTTGGGGTAGATTAACTCTAGGCCTCAACCTAAGCATAGTCATATTACTACCAGTAATTTAGCCCCAGCCTCATCCGTTAGAATAACATGAAACCGATTGCTACGTCATCAGAATAAAGTTGCAATTCCCAGTTACTAAAATGGAATCCAGTAACGAGGAAAATGCAAATAAATTGCGGAGTCGCCCAAAGGTGCTGCAAGTCGCAGGGGGAATCTCGGTTAGACGCCGAACTAGGCGGGACATCACCTGTTTGATCCTCTGTGATAGCACACAGGTTTTCCGGCCGTAGTACCTCCGTTTTCCACAGCCTGCCAGTGGAAATTTCCTAGTTTTTGAGATATCTATCTTTGCATCTTAAACACCCCCCGCGGTTGTTGACTATAGCTGCGGACGCGGTGTTACTGGCAGCTAATGCGTCCCAAGCGCTCCCTCCTTTGTAATTCCGTTAATTTTGTTGGGGGGGGGAGAGAAACTTAAGCCACGCTTGTATGCCAGACCCCTGGCATCTTTCTGCCGTTGCTGTCGATCATGCAGTCCACAATCCCAGAGTTCCGGAAGGCAATGCATGCTCGGAAGTCACACTGCGCTCCGCCGTCCAAGACGATGCGGCTGTTATTTTGATTGTTCGAGTGTACTATCAGTTGCTCCCGTCTTATTTCACCTTACAAGAACTACGCTGGCCCGACAGATGAGAGTTGGCCTAGTGTCTTCTGGCAGAGCGGTCTTGGAGTCTCATGATCTGACATCTGGTTGCTGCCTCGCGTCTGTGGCCAATTCGTAGGGTCGTGGATGACGAACAGCTGTTTCGTGCATGTGGTCAAGTCGTAGTTCCGAAGGTCGGCGACCTTACCACTATGCTGGCGAGAGATGTAAAGACATGTCTATGGAATTACTGTCAATGACACTCCGGTAGAAGCCCTACGGAGACCCAGAAAACTGACTTTGTTGTGTCCTGAGCATGACTTCTGCTCACCCTATGTATCAAGGTTGAAATTTCTTCCGGCGATAAACATCTGGGGACTTTTAAAACACCGCATAAACGCGCCAGCAATTCTGGAAGTAAACGCCTCTTCGCAGAGAGGTTTGGACGTCATAACAGGTCACAGCATCACGAAAATAGCCTAGGATCGAACCTACCTATTAAAAAGTCAGGGATTGACGAAAAAGTTCTAAACAACAAGGTAGGTAACAACCGTGTTCTCACCACTATGCTGGCGAGAGTTGTAGAGACATGTCTAAGGAATTATTGCCAATGACGTCTTGTTCCCCTCCGGAAAAAGCCCGAGGGAGACACAGAACACTGACTTTCTTGTGTCCTGATCATGACTTCTGCTCACTGTATGTATCAGTGTTGAAATTACTTTCAGCTATAAACATCTGGGGACTTTTAAAACACCGTATAAACGCGCCAACAATGCCAGAGGTAAACACCTCTTCACATAGAGGTTTGGACGACATAACAGGTCACAACATCACGAAAATAGCCTAAAATCGAGACCACCTGTAAAAAACTCGGGGACGGACGAAAGAGAGTTAAACGGCAAGGCTGGTAAGAACCGTTTACTCACCGTAAAACTGATAAGAGCATGAGGTTACTTAATTGGCAAATACCCCGGTGCGTCAAATTCCATTCAGTCCAAAAATACAAGCGCGGGGTATATTTACGAAGGAACACAAGTTGTTTCGAAATACTTGACGGTAGCTACTCCTCTCCCGACCAATTTACCAGGTTTTCTCTTTTTATCCTCTAACAGGTGTGGTCGACGCATATTCGCAACTGGACTGCCAAGTCGACTATTACCACGCGTATGGAGCCTCCAGAAGCGGCAGCTTCGACCTCTACGTTTGTGCTCTTCAGGCTGACCGAGATAAACTCTCAGGGCAGCACGAGGAGGACCTTGAAGGTGCCTGGGCGGCTGCCTCTGTCGATAACGGGGGGAAGCCTCCATCGCCTGTTGAGCGTCTCGTCTGTACCGCAAAGCTGCCAACTCCCCGGGTTAGCACAGCCTCTACGCGGCTCACACTGGGCGCCATTCCCCTGGGACTGGCCTCCAGCTGGACCTTCAGTCTAGTAAATTCGGGGACCGCAGTCGCCTTTTTCCGAAATGAGAACTCCGCAAGTCCGGGTGCAGCAAAGTCGGGGAAGCTGAAGATGCTGTTGGGCAGGCGAAACGTCCTCTGCTGCCGAAAGGCCACGCTCAGCACCTGGCCGACGGCTGGCCTGTTGGCGGTGAATGGGAGAAGCAACATCAAGGTTTGCGCACTCATGTTCGTCAGTTTAAACATTTGACGGCACAGTCTCCTAATTATTTTGGACCTCTCAGTCGCTGTTGCGCATGCCACGTAAAGATATAAATATAAACTACTCAAAAGAAGTCAGTAGTAAAAAAGTGTGGAGTAATTCACGAAATTGCGTACAGATACCGTTGATTAAAGAGAAATATCGGGTATGCGCGGAATTCTTCTCGAAAGGGGGCAGTTGCCTATTCCATTCTTTGTGAGGGTTATTTCTTAGACCGGTTCAAACAGTGTAAGATTAGACAGTTGCGGCCTCTCATTTATCTCTGGGGAATCCGTAAACCCATAGAAATTATCGAAGTTCCAATGTCAGTATAGTTCCCCGGGGTTCTATGAAAGAATTATTGTCATGGACGCGACGCTTACTAGACGTACACGAATCCAGACTTGCTCAGACGTTATAACCTTCATCAACTCGTGACTTAATTTAAAAATCTGCAGAGGCTATTCGACACCACCAATAAAACAATACGTTTACGATTACGTGGGGAGGAACTGCCCTAGGCCTTTGCCACGAAAAGGGAGTCCAGTCAGATTTTGACCGAGTCTCTATACTGCCAGCAGGGGCTATGGTCAAAAGGCCGACACTTGGTTCGTCGGTTTTTGTTGCGTTGGATGACGCAACTGCGAGTGATTCGGCTCATCAGTTGGTACCTCAGCGTTTCCCGTGTGATTTTCGCCACATACCCGAGTTTTAATGTTAGGTTTATTAATCTCATTAGAGTGTAGTGCGCCAACTGGGAGTAATCTCTTCGGGTCAAAAATACTTCAAGCAGAGCAATCGTGAAATATCCGCAGGTCGCCAACAGGCAATCAGTAGCATACAAAAGTCGATTGACTCACCGCATTGACAGTGATAGCTCAGGTACTAGCTGCAGGCCCAGACTCGTGTTTCGTCGTCGTTTGCGGGCCTATGTAATGCATTTGCGAGGGTTTCGGCCCATCACTAGAGTTCTCCATGTGTTTTAAATGTTCAATCGGTTGTCTGCATGATTTACTGGCAAGGGCAACGAATACTGTCGTGGTCACCTCTGTCGAAAAATCAGTTGCTTAACCTAGTCCAAATGGTTAATGAGACGAATTTGTAATCACTTAGGCCAGTTGGTGCGGATAATGGTCGGTGTGACCGCATTTCTTAGCGGCATCGAAGGATTCCAATTCGGTCAGGAGTTGCTGTACAAAGTCCTTCGAAACCGTACCACAGTTTGGTGACTAACCCCCTCTGACCGGCGCGAGGAGCAGGCAACCTCTAATCCCCTTCGGTGCGTGCCTGCCGCGTGGCGTGCCAGCCTGTCTCGTTGATCGATGATTGGCTCGCGGCAAATACCGTCCCCTGTCTGCCTCTAAGCCAGGTTGTGCGCCTTTCCGCCACATTCCCCGACCTGTTTCGGAAATCGGCCCTTTGTCGCCCACCCCACTCGGCTCTCGTAAGTAGCAGTCACTGAGCAGTCGTCGTAACACGTACTTTAAATATGCACATCTCGACAACTACGCAATTCCGCAAGCAGTATGACAGGGATTGAGGGGAGAGGATAGAACCATTATGGAGTAACGTGTGCATTCATATCGGGTCAGTGTAATAGGGACAGAAGTACGCTGTCAATTCATAACTATTTACTAGTGTTATAGAGGGATAAATGCATAATAAGAGGCGCGCCCAGAAGGCCTTCGGGAATCAACATTGTGGGAAAGAGATTGGAGCCGGAAGACGGCTAGTCAAGTCCACCAATGAATGATCGGCTAGCAATGACGCTTGACAGAATGTTGACCTGTTTAACGTGCGTCGTCCATGAAGCAGCTCTTACTTAAAACCTAACGAGAACCATTTGTATCTGACCTCGTTGACTTACAGATGTTCAAGGCACTATGTGATGCCTTGTCTAAACATCGCACACCCATTTAAGATGCAAAAGGGTAGTTCCTTTCCTTACATTTAGGCAGAATCCATCATCAAAAATTGTTTAGAGAATTATTGCCGACAGTGTTCCTCTTATGTGCCCACACGATAGTTTAACCGTCGAAAAGAGCGTGCTCTAATATTGCAAAAGGAGGTGGGAGCAGCCATAACCCGCATGTAATTTGTTTTGTAGCTGAACGGACTCTCGATGCATTTTTTCGCCCTCTCTTACAGACTCACCGAGTTCTACTGGTAGGACACTTTGAAACGACCATAAGTTTAATAATCCGTCTACGTGTGCCACACACGAGCTGGCTCCTAACTTCGCGCGCGCCAAGCCTCGTGGAAGGGGTTTCTCGGATCTCGCAGATGTGCTAGTGCTGCACTATGAATATGTCACTGTAGTTTGATCTTCCTTCCTGTGCATGACAGAATTATCCCTTCAGTTTACAATCTTTCAAGTCATGACTACCAGCATGCTGTAACAGTTTTAAAGCGTGCTGGGTTGTCTGTAGTGAAAAAGTAACTGTTAGACTCGACCAGTAGAGACATCAGTTCCTCGTCCTTCCCACGCACACTACTGGTTTGTTCGGCTCCGCGAATGAGATGGATTCTGGTGGTTGAGGCGACGTGAGTCTCCAGGGTTACGCACTCGTTACGGAGAGAAGCCCGGAAATACCGCTACTGTGTGTATTTATTCTATACGGGATTGCTAAAACGCAGTTGTAGATGACAGGGCGCATTCACGCGCTGCCTACGGAGTGCTTCAGCCGCCAAAGTCCGACTGGTCTGGCGAATGCACGATTCGCTCAAGGTGGAGGCTTCATGACTCGAACCGTGCTCTGTCATACGTGCCAGCTGCAGACTGAGAATTTCGGTTGGACCAGGGTCACAACAGCTACTGTCCTGACATCCTTTTCGTGGGTGGGGGTAGGATTGCGACAGATGCTGTGCAAGTCTTCTACCACTTTAACCCAGTTCACGCGTATGATCGGGGCCGCGCCCCGATCTTCTCCTGTCGTCCGTAAAATCCTGGTCAGTGTGCGTTGTGGACCGGGGTTGTGGTGGTACGTCCAGGTGCAGGCTCGGCTCTGCCATCCACCCGCGCCCTCTCCCGCCTCCGGTTTTCTTGACTTGTTCGTGGCACAGGGCCCAGACGGGAAGGAGCTAGTGCATTAGATGCCGCGCAATTCTAGTATCACTGTAAACTAAATTACGTAAAAGTCACGTAACCGTCCCTGCTCTCGCCCTGTTAGGGAACACACGGTTGACATTGTTGAAATCGACAGTCGAACTATCGCAGGTGAGGAGAGGGATGAGCGAGTGCGGTAGACGCGGCGCACGTCTACTATCACTACAAACTAAATCACGCTCAAACCACTGTGCCTACTCTCACCCTGCTGTGGGGCACACGGTGGCAATCGACCAAATCGATTTCAGTTTTTCAGTTTCAGTGTATTTCAAGGAAAGTAGGTGTGTACCTTTGGAATCCCTATTGGTTACATGCAGAGAAAGTAAATGGAGAAAATGGAAAGGAAGTAACATGAAAGAAATACAAGGGGAGTAGCAAAAACTATACAGATGAGCACAGAGTGGCATGCGTTAACAGCATTTAGAGGCCCATGAACTCGGTTTGTTGATTAAATGCAGGCAGTTGAAGCACACCTAAGATACAGGAAAAGAAGTAAAAAAGTTTTTTAGTCTGCAGGCATCGTGGTGAATGCGAGCAGCGGTATGAGACGTGGACCAATATTAATAAATTACATATACATGTGTTACTTTAATGTTGGTAGTAGCATCGTCATACTGGTCGAACTGTCAATTATACTTTTTGAAAAGGTTAACACAGACACCTTCTGCAGTAGTGTGCGCCCTATCGCCAATTGTTCAGTGATATAAACTTATTGTGCTCACAGTCAGTATTCCGGATGTATTCATAACGCAGACTTTCCTTCCGTTCAGGTGACGTGCCTGGCCGAGGAAATTGGCGAATTTGAATTTCTCTTCCGAGTCCTGATTTATGGTGGACGACCAATTTCAATACGGATGTCTGGTATTGTTGTCATGCCAAAGCTGGAAATTGCCCCACAAATCTTGAATTTCGGAGGTATGTTCAGGTAGTTTTTTGGACTCCCGCAATTGAACAAATGTTTTCCAGTACACGCGTCAAAGGGTCTGTGAACGCAAATTTTCTCTCGTTGAATCTATGTTTGGACAGACTTACGCATTTCCCCAATTCTACATTACCACCAACTAGTTGAGTTCAATTAGCCGAAAAACCAGGAAGGTCTTCGTTGTCGGCTCGTAATTTAAATGAATGATATTTTTACTAAATCCTCAACTCCTAGGTTTCAACTATCAGAGCAGACTGTTTGGCAGATTTGTATTCTACCCCAGTACGAACAGCATAACAAGCAGGAAGATCTTCGTTGATCTTTCAAGAAGTCTTTGGGCCAAAATTCTGCATGCAGTCTCAAGTTTTAAGAATTAATATGTTTTTCTGATTTTCAACTTTTAACTTTGAAATACCAGTGCAACACCAGGTAAAACAATTTCACCACTGCGAACCATAAAGTCGTTTGACCCAAACAGACCATACCTTCAGGCAATTCTGATCCTTGTATCCTGAAGGTGAATTTCGAGCATGCAGAACTCTGAACTCCCGGTCGCTGAATCCCGTTTTAAAGCACACGGTTGCGGCATCTAGTGGATTGGACAGGAGAATAATTTGCCCCCTCGTTCTACCAGTGACTCTGTGATAAATTCCAGAGAGACACTTTTCCCTGCGTCCTAACGTTAATCATTGCCCTAAACTCAAACCTTACCTTAGCAAAAATCCTCCCAACCCTTATCCGGACCCTTGGGATTTAGTTCAAGGCCACTCGTAACACCAGGGGAGTGTAATTATTTCCATTTTCTACCTCCGAGTACTACTCAGTGCAAGTCTGTTTAACTGTAAACAAGTTTGCGCGCAGTCATCGTTAACGGGCCTACCTCGTCGACGCTTGTGATGGCCGAACAACCATTCCTTCAAAATACGCCAACGTGCCATTTCCACGACGCTTTGCAAAATCCGCCTGACCCAGCGCGAGGAAGGTAATGAGCAGTGACCTATCTCAGGGAATGTTATTCGAGCTTCTGAAATGTGTCTCCGATTAGGAAGGATTACTTAGGTGGGGTTGTAATATCAATTATCAGGCGACATCATCGCATAGTATTTCGGACGCACCATTATGGCGGCCTTAGAATCCATCTTGCTTCGACCTTCTGTAAAAACCACACTTAGTAGAAAATGATTACTTAAGTAGTATAACTTGCTCACATTTATTTTTGATGCCCTTATAAATACAAATATATTTTATAGAAAAACATGCACAAAAGTGCGCTTTCGTCTACTCATCTAGTGGCAAATCGATTTGTTTTTATATTTTCTACTCGAAAACGTTGAATTTAAGCTTTGAGAAAGTTGTCGTAATCCGTAATAATTTTAGCGAATTCGGTCTACAGGTGTAAACTTTTCACGTAAAGGCAATCATTAATCCCTCTATGCCTTGAAGAAGGTACCATGAAGAGCCCATAAAATTTTGTAATGAATACGGACTATGTTGAATAATTCACGATAAGCATTAGTTAACCGACAGGTATGCTGATGTGCAAATGGACATTGCACGGTCTCAGAATATTGTATAACTAGAAAATTTTTAAAGCCGAATTGTATCCTTTTATTGAGTTTAAAATGTAAAGAGGGCGCAATTAGCCACCGAGTGAACAAAAAAGGTATTTTTAAATGATTTTTTTTTAAAAAATACATGCATTTTTAAGGTCATTAAAGACCTACATGAAAATGCATACCCCATAAGGCGTCATTTTTTGCTGAACGCGATTTTGGCAGGCGGTCGGAAAGACGTGCCCTCGAAAACCGACATCCTGATAAATCCGAAATGTCATGGGATTATGCCGCATGATAGTCGTTCTGACAACCCCACCTAAGTAATCCTTCCCATTGGAAGACGCATTTTGATTAACATTTCACAAGATAAGTCGCTCATTATAGGAACCAATCATCACCATTTACCCAATCAGCGTGTTCGATTGTATAACATTCCACGCTACAAGTAATACGACAGGCGAGATAGAATAGTACGTGCGTATGAAGAAGTATTGCTAAAAAGCAGAGTAGAGGCTGGAATATGCGTTTCCGATTTTACTGCACTCCCCGGCTGGTCACGCCGCGACCGCAAATCTGGGAAGTCGCCGATTGAGTCCGAATTCAGTCGATCGTTGACCCTAATGATCTATCAGTTGAGCTATTGGTCGCACTCCGAGAGATCCGAGAACTCTTGCGTGTGGTTTCGAAATGACAGACACGCAACCAACGGAATCCGTGTTTCCTAAAGATTCTATTGGTCCTTGACCCTTGCAGATACGATCGTATTATATCACGAACAGTTATCCGTAAATTTCAGTATCTACGTGAATTGCTAAATATTTGGAGCCTCTAATTAGACTCTGCTACATTTGCATATTCAATCTATGTCTGTTTTAGGAGTCTTTGTGGGTTCACATTCGGACTTGAAAATGACACTGAAAAATACAACCTCTGTAACGATGCGAGTAACCTTCAAGCTCGACAAGTATGGCGACTTTTCGATGCAGGATTTGGAGGAGGCGTATTTGACCGAAAAGAATACCAAAACTATCACATTGGCCCCCATGCAAGCAAAAGAGATTGCTACTACTTTTAAACCCTCAGAGGTGGGTAGCAAGCAGATGAGGCACCATTTAGATTATTTAAATATTTTCCTAATTTGCCGCAAAGTCGAGCGGTAAGTAAGCAAACTCCCTTCTCTGTGTGACGAACTGAAACCATCCGGTTTTTTTGTCTCCTGACATGGTTCTTCAGTTGGTTTCGACAGATTCCACCTTCACCTACCCTAACTTCCCAGTTCCTAGGCTATGTTTGCTACAATAAGAACTCATGCATTGAAAAGCCAGGAGTCGAATTGCAAAGCTCCGATAGGTAGGGTCACTGGTACCTCAAGTATGACGTAATCGCCTCTGACTAGTCATGGCTGGACATTGAACTCCATATAGTACTACAAACGAAATCGCAACTCGGATTATATTTCTAAGATAAAAACAAGGCGATAAAAATAATTCTAGCCCGTTAACTGTAATTAAGTCAAACGCTTGACCAACGCGATTTTTACCAGTCAAACTAGACGAGCAGTTTGAGCTTTAGGATGGTCCTCGAATCTACCGAGTTAAAAAATGATTAATTAATTGGCTACTGTTGACAGAGTAAGTAGAAACGTAATTCTGTGTGAATTAACAGGATATTGCCTATCAGCCCAGTGAGAAGGCTACTGGTACCGTATTATTTGGAATGATATTGACTTATGAATGTATTTGCCTTTAAATTGTCAAGTGAGAATATATGGCATAAATGCGTGGAGCTGTGTTTGTTTTTCCACACAGGTGGCTTGGTATGACTTTCAACTGCCGATGAACATTAACGGAGTTCATGTGATCGAAGAAAGAACCATTATGGAGACCAATGACGTCGGGCAGACCGTCGGGATTCAGCATCTAGACGGGATTCCCTCTTTTGTCAGCAGCAGTCAATGCATCCTAAAAGCGACAGCACTTCGGGCGCCTATCTCGTTTCAGCCTCAGGATGGGAGATTGCAGCTGAGTGCGACGTTGGGCGCTGCGGGGGAGGTCCTTAGCGCGAGAGACCTAATGACCGGGGTGAATCTTCTGAGTGTTCGTTTTGTGCTTTTTGAATTTTATGGTAGCCTAGAAGCACTTTACCTCGAAAACTAGAAGTAGAAGAATAAGACGAAAACTAGATTCTGCTTCAAAGAGAGGATAGTGGTAACTGGCTGAAAGCTTGCCCACCTGAAATAGCTCCCCCATTATATATCAGGCGCCAAAACCACTGATTTAATTAGAGCAATCAAAATTTACGATGGTGCTAACCCGCGGGATAGCATATCAACCCAAAATCGTTTGACCATTATAGGGCAGACCCTAAAGCCGCCTGCATGACTTTAGTTTACAATGAACGGAACATCGAAGTGGGCATGATAAATTCAATCAGTGTATACGCTGAGACAAAAACGGGAGGATGATCTTAGTTAATTAAGTCTACTGAAAAGGAATAAGTAGAAATAGTAATGTGCATCTGCGGGATAACTAAGTCAACCTTAAATATTACTCTTTTCCAACAGACATTTAAGCTGCAAAGTGAAACATCAGGCGTGGTCGACTGGTCACTGGACTGCACAGAATTTTGCGTCAAACCAGCCTCTGGGAGACCTGTTGTACAGATCTGTGTGGCAGACTCGTCTATCTTCGTCGAGGAGGATGGAAAAGAAGAGAAAACGAGAAAATTTCGAGGGAAATTTCAAACGAAGGACGAGTTTGCAATCTTCGAAGTCACACTGGTCCCAGGTATACCGCATGATATTTTAAAGTTCTCCTTCCCTGCGTCGACAAAATATGCTAGGAAATCTTTGACATTCTGTCGATGTCCCTAATTAAAAGGCGACAAGGGGTACGACAGACTGGCCGAAATAGCACAAATTAACTGACTGACGCCGACATCCAAATCCAAAACAAAATCTTTTGTAGGTGTTATTGAGCAGGCCGTTGAGAACATTTGCAGATTGAAGACAAAAACCCCCAAACAGGGCCTATCTCATGAGGATACAAACGTACTGAGCTAGCTTCCAAAACCTGCACACATGAAAGGTGCTTATACCACTAACTGGTCGAAATAAGCCGGCGGATTTCCGTTTTTGAAAGGCTTCACCTTGTGAAGTAAATTATTACGAAAAAATCGGCTAAATATCAATTCCCAATTTCTGCTTTTTCGCTAGTTACTTCAGAAATGTCGACTGAAAGTACAGATAATTGCCTTTAGTGCAATGACTAACCCCTCACATTCCTCATTGTCTGCAAAAAAGGGGTGAGATGTAATTTTGTATCCCTATCTGACGGCCGCAATACTGTTGGAGTTGGAGTTAAGGGTAAGGGTTAGGAATTTGTGTTATGGGTTATAGTTAGGGTTTGCGGTTAGGGTTAGGGGTTACGGTTTAGGGTTGGGACTTAGGGGCTTAGTAGACGGTTTAGGGCAACTATTTCTCAACCACGCAAAGTACAACCACGCATTTCCAGTAGCTTTTTGCATACAATTACTTGACCTCGTCGCCTGTGCGTTCCCCGGACCCGCCTGTAAAAACGCCTATTACCACCGGTCACCTATTACGAGTGACTGGGGTTTGCTTAGCTAAGGTGCGGCCACATAACCACATCCGACCTCTTTTTTTAACATTGGCAGAATTTAGGTGTCAGACGCAGATTGAGCTTCCAATCTCGTTAAAAATGCACAAAGACAGCTCGACGCAGTCTGGAGAGCCCAAGACCTACGAAGTCCCCTTCGGCTCGCTGAGTCTGGCCGTCTGTGTGAGGGGACCCAGCCTACGTTGTCAACCGCCGCGAATATGCCTTCCGCCGCTGCCACTGGGACTGGACGTTGACATCCCCGTGACCTTGATCGGCGAGGACATCGATGTGCCCATGACAGTGACCTCATTTTGGCCAAAGATTGCCATGAAGTTTGATCAGACCAGCCTCCCTGCCACGCAGAAGGCAGTTCTTTCGGAGGCAATGGCTACTGCTGGTGTCGAACCAGTCGACTGTCCCTTCACCGTGGCCTATCCAGACGGTCAAGGTATGCGCACTTTTGGCTAACAGAGTGACGTCTCCGCATGAAAATACCGTCTGCTTCTAAAAACACTGGAAAAAATTAGACTGCCCATTTTAAAACGTTACTGTTTTTTCCATCATCGCAACAGTCAGTCTGCCAAGGTCAGTTTCATCCGTTTTTTGAAACAAAAATCGTGAATCATCCAGAAGTCATCACTACTGAATTGTCTGTACAGAATTAATCCCTCCTCCTCGTGCTCGCAGTCTCCCAGATAACGGGAAATTGTACTGAGGTTACGGTAGTTCAGGTAATCTCATTGGATGCCGAAACTTCCACGACTGATTGCTGTTTTGCCTGATAGTTTTTCTAGTCGGATCTTATTTCGTAGCCGAACCTGCTGTAGACAAGCCCCAGCCTAACCTCTAACCCTAACCACAACCCCAGCCCCTAACCTCAACCCCTAACCCCAACCCTAAACTCTAAGCTCTAATCCCAACCCCTAACTCTTAATCCCCAGCCCCTGACACCTAGTCCTTAACTCTAGCCCCTAATGGGTGCGGCCACGAGATAGGATCATGCCCTTTTTCTTGCTCGGAAAGGGTGTGTACGCTTCTGAATTACGGTGTGACGCTTCCCCATGAAAAATTCCGTCTGTTTCAAAAATATGCAAAAGAACTGGACATAATCCGACCGCCCATTCTGAATGTCACTGTTTTTTCTACCATTGCCAAAGCCAGCCTGCTGGGTTCAATTTGTTCGTTTTTTTCAAAAAGTTTGAATCAGTCATCACTACTGACTTGTCTGTACAGAACGAATCCCTCCTTTTCTTGCCCACAGTTTCTCCCGCCCAAGGGAAATCGGGCTGAGGTTACGGTGGTTTATGTAACGTCATTACTTTATGCTCTATAGCTCCCATAATGGGTTGCTGTTTTGTCTAATGCTTTTTGTTGTTCGAGAATTTGGAGAAGCCTGCTATTAACGTGCCACTTCTTGAGATATATATCTATTCCCTTTTTATTTTTGAATTACCATTCCAAGATTATCAGCACAAAAGTCATCCAATCATAGTGTATAAAAATGGATACAAAGCAGATCGCAGCAAAGTATCGCAAACGATATTTACTGGCCGAAACCTGTGACCGTCGACATCATTAAGAAACGTCAATTTGTCAGTTGCAAAATTCGTGTCAGACCCTACTTCCTTCAAAACAGTGCTCGCGTAGTGTGCAGATGACCTCATCTTTGCAGTCCAGATAAACACTGAGGGAAAAAAATTAGTAATTAGTAAAATAGGCCAACAGAATTGCATATGAGAAAATTGCCATGTTATTGAAGAGCAGAAACAATGACGGCTCAAATTTAAAGGCCCGCGCTGACATTTGTAATTACACAGGTCAGATTGAGCGCGCGCTCAGATCGTGCAGTCACCGAGGCAACTGCCAGTGCTGCAAACAAGACAAGCCGGGACCTAGACCTAGACCTCTGATGTTTCGATCTGACTTTGGCACACGGACCCATTCACAGACAACTTCAGGCCTCTGACACTGATCAGTGATTGCCTAATATTCTCCATAACTGTCGCTTGTTCTGTTACTGTCCCGAACTCCAGCACGAGTTCAAAAGTTCACAAAAATAAACGATTTATTCCCGTGGTCCTCGATCAGCCTCCCTCCTCCTCTTCTTTTTAACTCAGGGTTACACTCTGTCGTCAATTTCAAGTGTGCGCGTTAATGAGCTTAGACAGCTCAGAGCAATCAGTACGTCCATTTGCTGTTGCGAATTCTATGAAAGTGAGTAAAAGGCAGATGAATCAGTATCGCCATGAGGTCTATCCGTCGGAGGTTGACGTGTGGCTAGTGGACGATGGACAGCGCAGTCGGAAGTGGTTACCCCAATCTCCTTCCATCCCCTTTCTCTTTACACCACTAACCCTTCTCGGCTTCTGACCTGTGCGTCTACCGCCTTCTTGTCTAGTGCTGACACCAGGAGAGCAGGCTGACGGCTCGGTCACACTGCGTGCCGTTCTCCATTTCCGGGCCGACAAGGCATGCCTCCTCTCGCCCTACCCGCGTCCTCCCTGTCTTGTCTTCTCGGCTTCTCCTGTTCCCCAGACGGGCCAGTCGGAGGAGGAGGGGACGCACCCACCGGCCACCAGTAGTCATCCAGCGCCTGTGCGTGCAACCCTTGCCTTCACGGCCGGCGCTGATTGCAGTCTGATGAGCTGGTTCCACACGCTCGCCTTCTACCCGGTGGAGCCTGGCTCCTCTGCGGAAGCGGTAAGGTGTTCCTTTTGAGGGCTCTCGATTGAGATGCATGGGTGTTAGTGAAGAGACGAATCTCGGGTTGTTCCTGAGATAAATAAGAAAGGCTGGTCGGGGACTGAACCTGTTGAGACTTGGAAACGGTGCGTAGGTCCAGGTGATTGATAGCCTTGCCGCGTGCCGTCAGTGGTTCGAATGAGGATCATGACTGAGTCTCAGGTCGGAAGCAATTACACGGACATATCGATCGGTCTAAATTTTTTTAAAATTATAATTGGCTTTTTGAACACGTTAAGGCTACCTCCGGTCGGATCCTATTTCGTAGCCGCGCCTGCGGTGGACAAGCCCCAGCATAACCCCTAACCCTAATCCTAGCCCATAACCCTAACCCCAACTTCTGACCCCTAGCACTAATCCCTAAACCCAACCCCTAACCTTAAACCCTAACCCTAATCCTTGATTCCTAACCGCTAACCCCGTCCCTAACCCCTAATCCCCAGCCCCTTACCGTAACCCTTAACAGGTACGGCTGCGAAATAGGATATTGCTCTACTTTTATTTGACTATCGAAAGCAAAAGGACCACAACTTATTGTCCCAAAAAAAGAAAATCTTGTAGTTAATGTTTCTATCAAAGAGAGGTTATAGCTGCATAGTAGTGAGAATAAGTGCTCTGAGCGCTACAATTATCAAGTCGAATCCCAGATTGGAAGAAGACGGAAGGTACCAGAAAAAGGGGTTTATTGTGCACAGAACCCGGAGTTGTCCTCTCAGGCGACAGTGGCCACTGGCGAAGCCAGGGCTGGTGTTGACTGCGTCCAGTCAGGCCTGAGAGTTCCCGAGACAGTGGTGGCAGCCGCTTTTGTAGGCTCTTGGGCCAAGCTCAAGTGGTGGCCAGTCAGCGTGTGCTACATTTGCCGAGGGGTGGAGTGCCAGTGACTTGTTTTGCTGGTTGCAGGGGGTGGCGCGTTCAAGTGGCCGCATGGGCAGCTGCGACTGCGCGGACGCAGGTATGCCCGAGTTGTTGGTCGTGTGACTTCAGGTCAGCTCGTCTGGGACGGCTCGCTGCAAGGGGTGAATGACCTTGAGACAGCGAGGTCTTGAACAATGACGCCGGGCCAGTCATGATGGCTAGCCGCCACAAGGTCAGCGATTTAAGGGGGCCGCGATTCCCATTAGAATCAACAACCCTGATAGATTGTATCAAATGAGACTGCTCCAGAATAATACCGATTATTTGTTCATGTAAGTCTCGGTGGCTCAGGAAATAGTACAACTGGAATAAATTCCAACACTATAGTATTTTCCTAATGTAAGGCAATAAAAAAATTTCTACTCAATAGAAAATTCAAACTGTCTCAGCTGCAAAACAGGTTTTTGATACATCCAACAGTTCTAT
This sequence comes from Spirometra erinaceieuropaei, assembly GCA_902702965.1. Taxonomy (NCBI): domain Eukaryota; kingdom Metazoa; phylum Platyhelminthes; class Cestoda; order Diphyllobothriidea; family Diphyllobothriidae; genus Spirometra; species Spirometra erinaceieuropaei. Next base: position 353,963 of record CACRXP010000398.1, on the reverse strand, counting down.
ACTTCTTCAAGTCCCGCAGATCTTGCTTTAGTAACCTCACAGCAACTTCTGCAGATCTAGGTTCGCGCGCATATGCAGGGCCAACGACGTACTCGTGGATAGCTAGCTTGTTTATGGTTCTCTTTAGAAGGAGGGGCGCTATTGCTACAGATGCCTGAGTTCGTTTTCTGATCGGAATTATTTGCCGGAACGGTACTTAATAAGTCCAGCAAGGAGAGTTTTTCAATGTTTTGGCCTATTCACACTACCCGCAGTATGCTCGTAAATTGTGTCGCTCTCAGTCCAAACCTACCATTCCTTGACCAAATCTGGAAGGAGGTCCCGCCCTCCTCGTTGAAAACTGGGACCCGGCGGAAAGCCGCAGGCGCATTCAAAGCTTTGGTCAGACGAACGCAACCTCGAAGCCCGGGTTGGCAGGGGTCTGCTAGGCTTGTATCCTTGGCAACCAGGTTGAGATGTGTCGGGTGGAGGCTGAGGGTCAGGGGCACAACCTTGGCGCAGAGAACGCAGTTTCCAGCGAGACTGCCATTTAAGTGAATAGCCACGTTACTGAAAAGGGACCACAAACAAAAGTAGGCAAATTTGGTCAACCATGTCCATCGGATGTGGAGGTCGACTGGCGCTGCGAACTATATCATCAACCGTTAGCTGGCAAGCTCGAGGAGCCCCTCGGTGCATGTTAGAGGGAACAAAGAATGAAACGAACACTGGGTAATCCATTCTCACAGCGCACCAGCTGATACCTCACTTTACTAATTCTGACGAACTAAGAGCCTTGGCTTCGGATGTTGCCAATTGGCGGACACCCATTTCTTCCTCAGGACTGAGAGTGAGTCTGTAATAGGTACTTGTTAATGTGAACCTTATGACACTATCGCGTATGCTGGCCCTGAGTCCCCTTACAGGCGCCCGTGTGTGGCACGCGTAGACGGATATGTCGGATATTATGTTCTCGCTCACCTCCGGTCGTCACGACTTCTGTCGCCAAAGGAGCAAGGTGGATAAATGGAAGGAGTGTGCCATAGGTGCGACGCAAGCGTGCCACATCACAAAATAGTTTCCAGACAAGTCACTGGGCGGTGTTAGGTGTTTTCGCCTACGGTGGTCAGATTGCTGGATGTGGGAGTGTCAGTGGAGATAGGAGGGTTTACCTAACAAACAATGAAATGTTTTATTAAGTAAATCAGTGTAGACGGGGCAGACAATGTGAGCACACGACCATAATATGAGCAATTGAAGCGAGCCCACCAACGAATATATCCCTACTTTCGCATTCACACATGCCAACTTAGTTGAAACCGTATGGAACTGCTGAAATGGCAGCTCAAAGCAGGCGATTTTGCAGACTACAGGTTGCTTTCTTAACTGCTCCTGAAAATCAGTAGTCAGTTCCAAGACAAGGGCGTATGGTCGAAAACTGCAAGCAAAAACGAAAGGGAGTCATAGTTCTGCCACAAGCGGACAGTGCTTAATGTCCTATATCATGCGCCGCTGCGCGGCTGCTGGTTGGGCTCGAGAGAGAGAGCCCGTAGGGCACAACGGAACGAGTGAGTTCCGTAAGAACGATCGGTGAGCGCCCCTACCATTGTATACCAAGCTGCCTAAAGTAACTTACTGAACACGGTCATTGGCTCCACTTGATTATTGACTGATAATCAAGGGGGGATGTTTTTTACTGTCTCTTACCGGATTATACTGTCTTAAAATATTACCTGCAAGAAGTTGACGTTTCTTCGATTTATGGAATGCATTTGCGGGAAAGCGACTTCCTGGCTAACTAAACGTTGGGGAATGTGCCGCCCTCGCAGATATTTTATGAATGGAAATATTCTCGGATGGGTTCTCTTCTGCCTTACAGTCGTATTTTACTAAGAGCATTGCTCCAGGTCTTAGAATACCGCTGTAAATCGTTTTTCTAATCATTCATGGTCAGTAAGCATGTTTCATTAGAGGAGCCAAAGAGCTGAGAAACTTGAAAATTTTTGACAAGCATACGCGTGTTTTCGATAAATTCTCATCAAACCAGTACATTCCTATGGGAACGAGGTACTAAATGAAATGTGTGAGTGACAAGAAAATCGATTACGGTCCAAATTTTCATACAAGCAGGGTGTGTGAGATAGGGGGGGAGGGGACAGTAAGTGTCGGTAAGAGTTAGGTAGAGCCATGTCACAAGGGGGACATAGGGGGGAACGGGGATTCGGAGACATGTCTACAGTTAATCGATCTTTGGCCAAGGCAATCGCGGGACGTTTAAGAGGTGCTTCCGCGCTCACAGAACCTGCATCCGTAGCCTGATGGCAGTCGCTTCTGCTGTTGCTAGTAGGCGCTGACTCAGTCGATTAGGATAGTTAGGTGGGACCTTGTAAATCACACGAAAGGCTTTGTTTGGGTTCCGCACGATGCCCAGAATTGACCACGTAAATGCACCGGCCCAATGCGAATTTATCGAAAGCACGCGTATGCTCTTCTGAATTACTCCATAGGAATTTTCGCATCTTTATTTTGGTTAATTTTACGTCAGCGTGGAATACTTTGACGGCGAGAGAAATTTCCCTACTAAGAAGCTGAAAGAAGCAACAGCCCAACAGTAATCAAAAAGAGTAGCAAAGTTTATACTCACAAAATGGGAGAATAGGAAGAAATGCGGGAGAATACATACTTTACGATGAATTCCGATAAACTCCGAAAATTTTTGTCAGTGGTATACCGAAGCCGAAAACGCAATAACCTGCGCCGTAGATTTTTTGTTTGTCGTCATTGAACTCGAAATTTTTAAAAGGCCAATGGTGTAGACTGCAGAATGCTCATGAAAGCACCTGTCTCAAAATTCCTCAAACAGCTCCTAAGTTGAACTTTTTAGGGGATACTGAGTGAACAAAGAAATACAAGTAACATTTTCGTAATCATAAAACGATAATATCTTATCTGAAGGAAGTCCTGAAATCCTACTGTCGCCTTTTATATAACGAGTTCAAAATTTAATACATATTTTGATTTAGGCAGTATGTTACTACCAACAAAGACAAGGGAGACTGGAATGGCCACTTCTGACTTATTAGCCATCGTCAGCCAGTCATGCTCAACCTCAAAGTGTGGAACGTCCGAGGCTCGAACTCGCGACCTGTTTGTTAGAAGTCTACGCCTCTAACCACTGGGCCACGAGCCCATTGCCCTGTCGGTTTCTATCGGTAATGTGCAATGGTAGGCGGCGCCCACCGATGGTTCTTACGGAACTCACTCGTTCCGTTGTGCCTTACGGGCTGTCTCTCGAGCCCAAGCAGCAGCCGCACAGCGGTGCATGATATAGGCAGAATGGCATTACCGACAAAGACAGGGGATGCTGGAGTGGTCATTTCTAGCTTATTAGCCGTCGTCAACCCGTCATACCGAACCCAACGATTGGAATGATGTCCCACCTAGTCTTTACTTCCACGAAATACCTACTTATGCTATTTAGGTAGGCTTATTTTAACCACCATTCCCAATTTACTTATTCCCCATTAACGTCCCTCTCAAGTGTTGCCTTTAAAGTTGGCCTTCGGCTTGGGGTTGGTGGGTTATGAGGTAAGATTAAGATTAGAGGTTAGGGTTAGAACTAGAGTAAGGCCTTTATGGTAGAATCAGGAGCTAGAGTTGGGGTTCGAATTTAGACATGTGTTTAGGGTTAGGGGTAAGGGCATTAACGCTGCCAACTTCAACTAAACCTTCAGTCACGGTCATCATGACAGTCGGAGTTAGTGACATATTCTTCACACTTTTTCCCTCAGAGTGGTTAATCACCACAGGACGGGATCGTTTCGTCCGGAATCTTTAACAAATACCATTAGTTTTCGTCCTCCCGCTTGTCTGCAGCTTACAATTTCCAGTCTTCCAAACTGCGCACCCGCGTTTTTACGCTTTATTGGTATATTTAAGCAAACTGATGGATTAAATGTTACCTTCTTGTTTTTGGTTCCCGAAAACAAGTAGCTGTTAGTTTTGTTTGTCTCACCCATAAAACCATTATTTTCACCATCACAGTATGATAGGAATTCATGCTTCCCATTTTCTCAGTGGGCCACATATCCGATCGTTAGCTAAACTAGTAGTTTGTCAAATCCTTTCTAGAAAATACGTTCTTGTTGAGAAGTTCACTACCTGATCCTACATTATGAGTACAGATATGTTGTTCTGCATGCTAGGGTCCGACCTCGAGGACAACTTCTTGGAGATACACCTATTCAACTGAAAAATCCCACCAGGAGACGGCGTCGGGGCTGACCGGTTTGAGAGGACTCCTCTCTCACCGAAGCGTCGGAGGAATGAGCTTCAAAACTGCAGGGCAACTCACCACTTCCAATGTAAATAGTGACTATGAACTCGCCGGAACATCTAGGACCACAGATGACAGAATATCGGGTAGGGAGACGATCTCTGGTGTTTCATTTGTGAAGCAGTCTTCCATTATTGCATTCCAATTTTCGAACAGATGTTGTCCCTCACATGAAGGCCTTGCAATTGTACTGGTCGGTTTTAGCCTACATACGTCTCTGTACCCTGTTGTTTTTAGTGCTTAAAGCTGTCCTGATCTGTTTGTAATTAAGTCTTATGGAGTCCCGATGACGGGGTCTGGAAGCCCTTTCGTAATTCACACCAAAACAGAAGCACCATCAAGTTCAAAATTCCGTGTGCACGGCTCGTAATCTAGGGGAACATTTGCACCTGGTTTGGGATAAGTAACTACGCTTAATTCTAATCTTTTTATTTTATAAAGTTTATGAGAGTGTTTAAATGCTGGTCGCCAGATTGGATTCATGAATAATAACGTTTTAAGAAATGTCTATCGAGATAAACAAGAATACCGGAATGGACGCTTCTGGCTTAGAGTCGCAAAAAATCCGATGGCAGTATTCAGAAGGCTAGTTGGCGAGCAAACGTTTGCTTTCGATAAATTCTTGTCACGTTGGAGATGAAAACGGTTGGATCGCTCCCTCTCTTTAATGACCTTTTAAACAGGAGACGTGTTGAAAGCGTCAGAGGGGGCGTTTATCAGAAGAAAACCTTGTTTGGACAATACACGAACTTTGGCGGTTTCGTACCCCTCCAACAAAACGAGATTTATTCCGTTGTTTGTCGCAAAATCTATAAAATTTGCTCGACTTAGGAAAATCTAGAACTTGCCACGCGAAAACAGATATCCTGACAGGTTTACTGCCGATCGACCGGAAAAACCTGTCACATTGACTGCCGAGAGGGAAATCAGTTCCTCAAGGTCCGTATTCAAGAAGACGACACGACTGGCCTCCAAGCAAGACGTTTTGATCAGGCTATTTTTACGGACCTTCCAAGCAGCAAGGCTTCGAATATTTTTCATTAATAATCCCATTTTAGGCGGATAAATTAAGGATAGGGTGCCATCTCAGACCATCTTAATGTGCATCTACACCTTCACTTGCTCCCGTGGAGCGGGTTATATGGGTCGCACGAGTCGCCGCCTTGTCAGAAGAATTCGGGAACACCTCCCGGCATGGTTGGGAAAAGGCGAAACTGGGAATATAATCAGCGCCATTCTCACGCATGTTGTTGATTCTGGAGTCCAGTTAATCTATTCGTGTGATTTATAAGGTCCTCACGAACTACCCTAAGCTACTGGACCAGTTTCTGTCATCAACAGCAGACGCCGCCGCAGTCATTTTAAGAAGACCGACCCTATGCGCCCAGAAAAACCTCGTTTAGGCTTCACGCTTCCCTGATGTGTTTCAAAACCAAATTTAGTTGATCGAATACTGAGATGTTTGACTTGTACCCCTTTTTAATACGGGGATGGGGAGAATCTTTCAAAACCAAACGTATGCTCGCCAACTATATTTCCGGTCTAGCCACTGCTATCGTCCAACGATGTCCTATCCCCGAGCTTTCGACCCGAGTTTGGAAGCCTGAGTTTATTGATCATCGGGCGGCCCTCACTAACGGGTTCGCGTCATGTCGACTGAGATTAGGATTTACAGTCTACTCAAACGACAAACCATCAGTGATGGAGAACTGTAGACCGACTTTTATCTTGTATCCCATAAACCAAGATGTAGGTTAACCGTGAATTTCTTCTGGTCCCTTTGGGGCGCGGATGTTTCCGCCATATTTCGACTTGCATCAGACGCAGCTAAGTTTGAAAGTCTAAATTTCGTGCCTTGCGTTTTATCGAACGAGTACGATCTAGATCCCAAAAATCGTTAAAGTCATGCTATTAACGAGAGACATTATGGTCAACTCAGATTAGAACTAGTTTTTGCATAGTACAAAACAGGCTTAATCCCTGACCGGCAACTACAAAATGAGGTCCGTTTTCGGCTTAGAGCGACGCCTTGACTACAAAGAGAGGTTATTGGGCTTTAAATGCCAAATTTCGATGAGTGTTTATAAATATACGCTTTTGCTGGATCTTCCTGTATGTATTTTTTCTTATTTTGTTACTTTTTGAATTTATACATTCAGGGGACCATTCGGGTATGAGCAACGCAAACTCTGCTGTTGACAGGTATGCACTCCTTAAGTAAATCCTTTAATATACTTTGTACTGCCTAAGTGCCCTGATCTCTCTTGTTCGATAAAATTTACCATAAATAAACTTGCTAGTCGACGAGCTCTACTCACGTTCCACTTTCGCCAATATTAACTGCCTAAAGGTTCTGGTTTGTTTTACTATGCATCTATTTTTTGTTGCTTGCAAAAAACGCATTCAACTTAATCAAGTCAGACAACACCCAGGACAATTGTATGCAATCTGCAAAATTAATAATAAATTTCATATGAGCGGGATGCTTTGACTTATACGTCTTGAAAATAAAAAAAAAGGGGTAATTCGGTTCTTCCCTGAGGAAACGGCTCAGAACTGACAGTAAAACTAGCACAACGTCAAACAATCAACGATTTAGAAAAATAATTTCAAAAACACGGACTTCGGACTTGTTTGCAGTCATCAGCCAGCCATGGCTAAATAGAAACGGGGAGAATATGAGCTTACGGTTCAGATCGGTTTGTCATTTGGGGTATGAGTTGAACATCCCGCCTTGATCAGGAGATCCCGTCCAGTAAGCTGCAGTTGGAAATGTGTGAAAGCACGCGGGAGGGACATTCAACGATTCGGCCCGATTGCCGGACGACGTTGGGACTGGAGTCATTTTGCCTCAAATCCGCCGCCAAAGTCAGAAAACGGTCTTTTGATTCGACTGAGTACGATTGACCGATGATGATGACACTAGTAACTAAGCTAGCAACCATTATTTCAGTTTTGCTTTCTTGGTGCCATCTTTGCAATTTTTTTAAAGCTTTTTTTCCAATGAACCGCAAAAGATATAGGTCAGAGCAGGGCTTTTTAAATATTTTGAATTTATATCCAATCTCCTTGCGTCGAGTCCACAGTCAACCTTACCCCCAAAAAGTGGCCAGTTACCTTAGAGTTTCTATATCTAATTCGCAACTTCCTTGCATGCTGCTTTAAGAGACTTCCCGACTATTTGCACCTTTCTCTCTTCTCGTCATTGCAGAACCAGTGGAATTGGGGAGTCTCTTCTTTCCTGCAGCAAAATGACGAAAACGGCAACTGGGCTCTTTGAACATGTAGAAGAGGCGTGGCGATATTGCGATGCAGAGCTCACGGATATCGTCCGACGTTGGCTCGCTGTCCATGGGTTCCCTGAGGGACATCGAAGCCTTCGTTTCCCCGAGGACTTCAGGAGGTCTGTCTACCTGATCTGTGATTATTCCCTCCAAGAGTACATTTGTGCCACCATCAACACCCCTTAAGGACCCCTTTTTCCGTTTTAAATTCCGTTTTATCCGCATCCTAACCAGACGACCTGAAGCTGACAGAGAAGGTGGATCGATAAGATACTACACTCCCGAAACCGGTTTGTGTCGGCAGACTTACGAAGTACATAGTGCTCCCACAACGCCTTGCGCTTGACCAAAACGTGGACTCGATCTAAACATTGCACATTTTTAACGAACTGTACTATATCTGCGTCGAGCCATCGTGAAAGAAGCGCATTCAAAAGCCTTGATGTGAACTGGAATATCTTTGGATTTTTCTGCGAGATAACTAATGTTACAACGCCATCTAAGTAATTCGTTCTAACCAAAAAACACATTTCAGTGTTTTGGTGAAAATTTCATGAGATCGGTCAAGTGCGGTAGCAGCGTGCTGTCTCAGCCTAGTGTTCCGAAGGACGCCTCTGTGTCCTTGTTGCGACGAAAGTGGCTTCTATTGGCCTGTCCAGCTTGTAAGACGGAATACGGAGGTACTCCGTTATGCGCTGGAGCTTGGGGCATGGAGACATGGGAGCGGTCGTACAGCGAGAAACAGAAAAGAAGGAGAAGCGACTGCCAGAATAGGACTTTGATTCACCCAGCGATTCAGTGTCGCACTCGAACTCATCACCAGAGTCAGTCACAGATAAAGTGACAAATACACTATTTGCGGGGTACGGTCTTATTTGTAGGTCTCGCCTATTCACTGACCTAGCGGATTAAAGTGGAGCGTCACACCCGAGTACATCGCATCAGACCATATTAAGGAGTTGTATTGCCCATTATGACACAACGATGGTCCCCAGATCAGACCCCGACGCTCCACAATGCCAGTTGGGTCGTTATTACGATAGTGCAGGTTTTGTCCTTTGGCTAAACTTACCAATTTCGTTGCGTTGTCTGCTTCTGGAATGCACATCTCACCTGCTCTGACCTCTGACCCCTGTTCCTCTAATGGAGATTTACCTCGTAAGGTATTATAATCCGCATGAAGAATAACTCAGTGGTTTCCGGAGGCTGCACCTGTGTGCCAGGCCTTGAATGGCCCTCCGGTCCTGTGGCTGTTCTCTCAGTCTACAAATTCGGCATTCATGAAGGCCAGAAAGTGCCATTTTGTCTTTGTCGGTAATACCATTCCGTCACTGATAGTCCAGGTATCTTCTGGTTGTTTGCAAGTCTTTATGAAACCAGACTCAGCTGTTGCTCCACGACACCTTCCTCCTCCTCCTCCTGCCTTCAGTTGCCTCTCCCTGACAAAGATGATGGAGGTGCACACTGCAGCCGCGGCCTCACATTCTTCAACGAAAACGGCCGTGGCAGTCCTCACCAAGGTGGGTCTGGAAACCAGTGCTCAGTCCAATCAGAATATCGCCATACACAGCACTGGCGCACTCGTTGACTGCTTGTCGCACCTCTGCGGAGTGCATTCGGTGCCAGGCCTGCCAAACTACATCCCTATTCCGGTTGGCCAGCCGAAGGAGCTCATTGCAGTCATATACACTCAGCTGGCTGCACTTACCACTTTCGTCAGAAGGTAGGTTCCCAGTCCCCCGATTCCGAACACCTTCTCTGTTTCTGCCATATATTGCTCGTTATGATTGGCTTCCTTCGCGCTTTCTACCAGGTCGGCCGATTAATGACTTCTGTGCATGAAAGCAGTAAGCAAGGGTATTTGGATTGCCAGGCTGACACTACTGATGACTTCATTATGGTTGAGCAGCAGTCCAGCTCGGTTTTATAAAAGAAAAAATAACGTGCGTCTTTTAATGATCTATCTGTTACAAATATGTCGGATAAAATAGCACCGTTACGTAAAGCACATTTAAAAAGACAGTGCTTACATTGTTGTGTTCGCTTGCAGACGCAGAGATTTAAACATAAACGTGTACGTAACTGTTGCAAGTAGCGTGATCATATGCAATTTCATTGTAATAGGGGTGTGGGATAAATGTGGTTGATAAATGGGAGGCTGGTGTGTCGAGTTAGTCTTTAAATGAATCCACACTTAGAGAGAGAGAACAATATTTGCGGACAGAGCATTCCACCTCGCAACCATTCTGTTACTGAAGAAAAAACTTGCCTACATCAATCCTTGCTTGCTCTGCTTAGTTTCAGGGTATGAACGCGCAAAATTGGCGTGTTAGTCTGAATGAAAAGATCGTTTTTGGACAAAGCAAGAGTCCAGGCTATGCATAATACGGAAAGTGCATATGAGATCCCTCGTAATCGCCTGCAAGAAGGGGGAAGGAGACTGAGGGTCGGCCGTCAGTTTTCACAGGACAGTGTCCCCAGACCTTGGACCATTTTTGTCACCCGCCTCTGTGCCCCCTCTATGATAGAACAACCCTTGACGTTTCAGGGTCTCCATGCCTGTATATCATAATTCAAGATGTGACTGCGCGAATGTTTCAAATATTTTGGAGAAGCCGTCCTTGTCAAACCCCTACGGGCCCACGTGTAAATTCGGACAGTGCTTGAGAATGATGTTTATTGATTTGCCCCGCTTGCAAAACGAAATACGGCAACTGAGTTTTCGAAGGCGGTAGCACAGCGACGAAGGATCCGTAATCTAGGTTTCGCAGACGGAGCGCAGGAAAGTGACCTTTCTGTCGGCAATATCCCAGCCCCATGCCGTAACGATATGAGATCCGAATCCTAGTCTTGTGGTCATTTAATCACGCTTTGACGACTGCGCTCGGGACTACCTATATTCATATGGGAGTTCCAGTTAGCAATGCATACGGACCACAGGACAGAATGTAGATGAATGAATAGATCGTTATAGGTCATTTGAATACACTCTGAATGGCTAGACTGGTCGTCATTACTAAGAAGTGTTTGCGGGATAAACGAACCGGAACGGCGCTGATCAAAGAGCTTTCTCCTCCTCTACATATTTTAAACACATGGAATGCGAACATTTGCCTTGATTCGTAGAAAGTGAACCGATTTAGATAGCGCGCGGAGACGGGCGTCCATCGCCTACGTTGTCCCCTACTCTAGGTTGAGTACTTCCCATCTGAAATCAGAGTTTGGGGGTTTGTACCAAAAAAGACCTAGTCAGACGGAAAAACAACTTTTGTCCCCAGTATCATCTTTATTTTGGTTCAGGCTTTGCCTCTAAAAGAGTCCACGCGGTAGATGCGCTAGAACAATAAAGGGGCTAAATTGGAGTCCGGTGGGAGGGCAAATGCCGACGTTTTGGTGTGGCGTCAGGCCCAGTTGCAGGCTCTCGCCGCGCCAGCTGCCATCCGTGCCACTTCTCCCATTTTCTTGCTGTATACATTCTAGTTCATTGCCCGTTGTGGCCCAAGCAGTGTGGTGGTACGCCTAGGTGCAGATTTTATGTGCCGGCCACCTGCAGCATCTCTTGCCTCCAGTCATCTTAACTCTGACATGACGCCGGATGCAGGTGGGAAGTGCGAGGAGAGAGTGCGATAGATGCTGTGCAAGCCCGTCATCACTAAGTCGCCGTCCCCACTCTCACTCTGCTGTGTAGCACACGGTGGACATCGTCGGTAACGATGGCCGACTGTTATCCAGCTTCTGGTTAGACGTTTCTGTGATTCGATGCCGAGCCATGGCCGTGGACACCAACCGAGATCCAACGTCCTATCGATGTTCGAGCGAGTTCAGGCTGGACTTCAGAAGGCCAAAATGACCACAAATGAAAACGATCTTTGCATGAAAGCTCCAACACGACTGGCGCCAATCTGCGGATTCGAGAGCGGAGGCTTACATAGGACTTTTTCTGTACGCGAGTTACCAAAGAAAATGTTTTTTGTCGACAAGGATAGAGATAAGCGGTTTGCGCTGGTTTTTTTTAGTCAAGGTGGCTGCATCCCACACATCTACCCCGAACACCTGATGGAGTATCTGGACTACGTCGACTGGCTTAAATTTGATCGACCAGGCGCTCCTCCAAACCAATTAGAATTCATGGCAACCCGTTGCACTTCTGAGCAGACCAAGTCAGGCAGTAGACCGACTGACGGAACATTTACCCTCACACCGTTGGCTTCCGCGAGGATTGAAGACAAGGAGGGACGGATGAGGCTTCACTATGACCCACCGCCAACGCTCACAAAGGAGGAATTTGAGCCGGTGTCTAGCAGGGCCTGGACCGACCTGATGTTGCAAGTCATAAAGGTAAATTTCATTCCAAAAAACGACTGTATTTATCTTTCAGGTGACTGGCATCACACTGGACGCCCATCAGCGTACCATGCCCCAATTATATGTCTGCAAAATGTCTACTTATTTGATTTCGGTAGCCTAGTGTGCATTGTCAATAATCATTGTCATTTGCTGCCGCGCCCTATGGTGCAGCGGACCGTAAAGGCAGGAGACAGACCGGCCTCAGGGCCAATGAAGTGCCCATTAGTGCTCAGTCCTTATCTCCTCTCGTCTGCAAAAGTACCTGAAATCCTCAAAAGAGGAGGCGTTTACTGAGACAAGCATTTTTTCGGCTGGTGCTACGGATTCTCACTCGAATCCTGCATTAGGGACAGCGACATATAAGGGTAGTCATAGCAAAAAAGATAGAATTACCGCTAGATAAGTCTTCCTTTTCCCTTATCTAAAGTGCGCTATTCTCATGAAAAACTAATACAGGTGTTACTCCATACTGCTGGTTAAGCTGACGAAATTTTCACGAGTTCTAACGAACGCAATTTCAAAACGCCTTCATCAACATATACCCCCTTCTGGATAATTAACCCGAAAATTTGGTGACGAGGAATGACGCAACGCGGAGTTCTTTATGAGCAGGAATCGGTGTCAGATCTAATTTCGTAGCCGCGCCCGTTAGGGGTTGGTGTTAAACCCCCCAGTACCACAGGTCTCGTATGACAGGCGGTTGGGGTTTGTCTACTGTCGATGCGGCTACGAAGTAAGATCCGATGAGGATCGGCACTGTGACCGTCGCAAACGATGCCCACAAGCCCTGTCTCGGAGCGGGGGTGGATGCAGTGGCGAGTTGCGTGTGGACTACTGTACAGTGAGAGAAACTTGCACAAGATAAGCTTCATTTTCTTATCCAATCACATCGCACCAGAAGGGCAAGCCAAGGTCAAGAAGACCAGCAGTGGATGTTGACACGTTTGGCAACTAGGCACGAAACCTGCATCTACTCGTGCCACGCACACGCTGCTCCCTTACTCCAAACGGGTTAGACATTGCATACTCCGATTTGTAGCCAGTTCGAGTTACATTTGGGAAACATTTGGAGGCAGTAAGCGTAACCGCCGTTGGTATTGCTTATCCTTTCAATGGTGAGGTGGCAATGTTTCCACTAGTGCCGTCTTCAATTGCAATTCTCTGTGGAACACAAGTGTTTTCAACCCACCTCTGCCTGATTGCGGTTTGAAAGCGCAACCGACCAAGTAAAAGTGCCAGACGAGTCAAATGCGTTCTCGCAGACGCCAGAAGGGTTGACGCGGCACCTGTCATGCGAACTTATACCCCACTGACTTTAGCAGTTCACCTAGTTTGCCACTTTCCTCCTTCGTACTTCCTTCGATTATTTTTCGACTTTTCACCGAATGCTTCTAGTGTTTCTCCTTGTACCGCGAGGACCAAAACGCACGGAGCAGTGGAAAGAGGCTGTCGACCTCAAGGTCGGCGAGCATGCGTACAAAATCTCTACCCTCAGTCGCCAGCTCACAGTCCGCAAAGAACTTCCACTCGCCCAGTGAAAGGCGGCTTCTGGAACTGTGCACCAGGACCGTACACTCCTGCTGCAACAGACTGAGCGAGGCTAACGCCACACCCGATCCAGACTTCGTCACCCGAATGCGGGCTATGGCGGTGTTAAACTTTGATATCGATTTTCAAGACGGCCTTGTGTTGGCCTGCATACTCTCCGCTTTCATCCCATCCCTGGTAGGTCCACCTTTCAAACGACAAACATGTAGTCTTCAGCCAGGTGTCTTGTCTAAGAATCCGGTGTCTTTTTAGGTGCCTGAATTCCTCGCTTCGGTGAAACTGCATCCAAGGACTGCCGCCCACCGGTTCCACAACGCTATTCAAGTGGTCCGGATGATGCAGAGTATTGGCATTGAGTTTGATCTCAAGCCCATCGATATTGTGCACCCTCATCCGGTGAATATTCTCCTTCTTCTCCTCCACCTGTTTCGGATTCTTCCCGAATACGGCATTCGTACTATCGTAGAGTTCGCAGGTACGTTGCTAGCAAGCCTTCAACGATTGCTATCCTCCTCCCCCCCTTTCAAGTCCAATTCCTATTGTGGGAAGGCGACGTGAGGATACGTGGAGTGACTTGTACGTATATTAACCTGTTACTTGCATGATTTTAGTAGTTCGATATTAGGAATAAATTATTGTGGTATTGACCTTACGCGTAGGTCCATTCAGCCACCAACCCTACCATTAACCCCAATTCATAACCATCTAATTCAGAATCTCTGAAGTGGTCTCTTTTGCGCAGCGCTACAAAGAGACCGACTGTGGCTCATGACGTGCGCTGGTCGACCTGTGGTAAGCCTGTGCGAGTCCTTGCCAAGCGTCGTGAATGCGCCCCACGTACATACGTCATGCTAGACATTGCACCGAACGTCATTGGCTAGTAACTGGGGCGTGCGCAACTGGAGAGAGAAAATGTGACGGATTTTCCGGTGCTTGTAATTATGCAGATACAAGGGCATTATGGGAGTGTAGTAAATAATAGAAAGAAGAATGCATGAAACAACAATGCGTCATATTAACAGATGAGTAGAAGAAAGAACAAATGATTATTGGAATTGATATAGTATTCTTTATCCTTGTTTAAAAGTGATGCAATATGGAGAATCTAGTAAATATCAGGCGGCAAGAATCACTAGTCTGAATTCAAACCCCATTTTATTTGTGCTAATTTCCAAGTGATATTACGATGGGGAAATGGCGCAGCCTAAAACTGTCCATATTTGGGTGGTGGGGACGATTACTTCAGAGGATGGTAGCAGTTTGAAAGAAGTCCAAACGAGTAGACTCCTGAAAGCTTCGTTATTTGACCTTGTTCAAGTTATCAAACAAACAGACCTGAAGAATTCCCGAGGCATCTGAAAACCACGACTTTTTGTACATGGAGAATCCCGTTAAGTTCTCGACGATTCAGAGATTATTGATTGGCCAATTTACCGAAACACACGGTTTATAGGCGAGTGCCAATGACAAAGTAGGTTTTGGCAATCCAGCCTTGCACTCACGTGATACATTTGAGGGTCACGCCGGTCGAGATCCGTCGATTTCGCGGCGGAATTTCCTGCCTTCATTCTCTCCTTACCGCTGGCTAATTCAATGCCTTAGAGAAAAAATCTTTTTGAGACCTGCAGCGGGAAATAGACGATGTCGTGGATCGAGTCGGTGGAATCTGTTAGCACGTCCTTTATTTTGCGAAAGAGAAAGGGATCGCCGTAACATATTTATTAAGGCTGCTAACGCTTCGGCGAGCCTAGTCGGCTTACCAATGTCAAACTGTTAATTGTACAAAATCGAACTGAAATACAGGTGGCTTGCCGAGGTAGTCTACTTCGGGCTGGTCGATTCTTTCTCTTCTTTTGCTCCCCTGGCCTTTTTGTGGATGTTTGGTGGGTCTGACAACTGGTCACATTATGAATCACCACCTCGATGGCTTATCATTATATAAAATCTGACGTGCTCGAATCTATCACGACGCGTTAAGAGCCGTGTCTTGGAAGGTTTCCAACTGATGGGATAATTCAGTCAAGGTAAGTAGTTTGAAACGACTGAAGGGTTAAGGGGTAAGCTGCAGTGGGTCCATCTTAATCTATCCCGTATGGCACCCGCACTTCCGTGAACTGCGAGGCACCATCCGGGCGAGTTATGAGACTGACCGTGCGTGGCGCGCGTAGACGGGCTGTTTAAATTTGTCAGCCACCGCCCCCCCCCGCCTATCCATGGTCGTCTAAGTATTGTGATGCTATCAAGGCAAGGTGGATGGAAGAAGATAGAGTACCGTGGCCGCAACATAAGCCTGCTTTGCGATAATATCATTCACAGGCTAGTCACCGATGCCGCCTACACTTCCTGGGGTTCCCGATTGACGTCAACTACTGCGATGGTCGGACTTTCACTGTGCATTTGCGCGTGCTTTGACGGGACGGTCATTTTTTAGACTATTCCTTTTTCAGGGTGAAATATGCCGTATTTTGCGCATTTTTTGAAAAACCGAAACGAAAGCGTTATTGATGAAGGCGGCATGCACATATCCGGCCAATTAAGGCCAACCTTGCAAGTCATGACCCAGGCTCAGGCGGTCGGAAGTATTCCAAATCCCAGTGAAAAAGATACGGGCCTTGAAGAAGGGGACACGATCGCTGGGACAAGAGCTTTATTAGCCTGACGTTTCGGATGCCTGCTCGAACCCATCATCAGAGACAAAATCAGATACGGGCGGTTCATACACAAGGGGCTGCAGTATTCACAGGACGCAGTCGCCATGCTACCGCATACCTATGAACATCCACGGCTCCCCCCTTCATCCGGGATCGTCGCACTTGGTGTGCTCACTGTTTGACAGCCGACATTTGCGTTGTTAATTGCTAAAATTTCATCACGCGCGTTGGGTGTTGGTGTGATGAGTGTTAGACCATCCGATCCACCGACCCTGGAGTTGGGAAAAGTGTTCAGCTGTGCGCTCCCCGGGTGGCTAATTACTCCGCCTCGGCGTAAACCCCATTCACTCCTTTTCAGCTCCACTCCACGCCACAGCCAGCCAGCATCTGACTCTCTCGAATCCCTTCTCCCGCCCGCTGATCTACAAGTGCAGCATTCTGGGAGCCTCCTGGGACCAGTTTTCCCTCGCGGAAGGCGGTATTTCGTCTAAAGCTACTGCCCACAACAAAGCGGGCAGTAATTACCAGGCTAAGGTAGTCGGCGCTGGAACCTCTAGCTCAAGGCGCGTGGAAGTCCTTCTCCCAGCGAAAAGCAGTCGAGAAATCACTCTGGAATTTAGGTAGGCAAATTTACTCCAAAATCGTGTGAGACCGGTTTGTGGTCAGTGAAAGCTTTTAAGAAAATTTTAAATCTTCGGTTCGCGTGACAAGTTCTATGTTGACAGGTAAGTTAAAATGGTCGGACATGGAAATAAGGGCATCCCGTACCGCAGTTTGCTAACTGATACAGTTATTTGGAAAACCCCAGTTTCCGCAACGAGAACATATCATTTTAAGTATATTGCGTAGGTTTTAAACTGGGAAATTATTTGGAAAGTCCTTTATCAATTAAACACAAAAACTACTCTTCCTCCCTAACTTGCACCTGCCCGTTAGATGTCGTCTTATTCGGAGCAATTATAGCCTTTAATTTTTTCGGTGCCTTTACTTCCGCAAAATACCTACTTATGTCATTTGGGTAGGCATTATTTAGCTAATATTCCCATTCTCAGGTGTTACCATTAGGGCTAATGTTCGACTTAGGGTTAAGCGGTTATGATTGAGATTAGAGGTTAGGAGTAGGGCTGAGGTCTAGTTTCAGGCCAATAAGGTTAGCGTTAGATTTTAGACATTGGTTCGGGATTAGGAGCTGGAGGTTTGGCTACCAGCGTGGTCAATTCTAATTACAAATTTGCTCGCGGTCATCAAGAGAGTCGGATTTAACGATATATGCCTCCCACTTTCTCCTTCAATGTGATTTGTCATCTCAAACAGAAATCAATTCACCCGGAATATCTGACAAATACCGTTTATTTTCACTTTTCGGCCGCCTACAGCGCATAATTTTCGGTAGTTCAAATTGCCCGCTTACGTCTTTGTCCCTTACTTGTTCATCCAAACAAGCTAACGGCGTAAAAGATGGATCTTTTTACCAATGCCTCCCGAAAACAGCTACCTGTCAGTTTCGTTTATCCCACCCACAAAATCCCAACTAACATCATCCCCATATTACAGGAGTCATCCCCCCGTTTTCTCAGGGGACGCATATCCCTTCATTATTATTCGATACATTCCTCACTTGATAGTTCCTCACCTTATTACTCTGGACTTCCACATGTTTTATTTTTCATGGTGTGCTTCTAAAAAACATGTGGGGGTCGGGAATCAAGTTATATAGTACTTGGATTTTTTCCTTATTCATTTGAACCTAATCAAAATCTTCAAATTTATCAAAAACCTCATTTTTTGCTTAATTCGCATCTGTTCCGCGAATTGTGATTTGGTGCTTATCCGTCTGCTGCAATAATCAGACTAGCTTATATTCGAGCGTCTGGCCAGTATAATATACTTGACAGGTGCGGGGAAACTAAACAAAACAGCCTTTACACTACCCCCATCATTAAATTGATGGTGCCTCCTCCTTCAACTCACCTTTCAGGCCTCGGGCAATCCGGGCCAGCCAGGCAGTGCTCCTCGTTGCCGGCCAAAGACAGGGTCCCAAGGCGGGAACAACGATGGTATTTCAACTGAGCGGACGCACAAGTGCAGTGACGGCAGCGGTGAGTTGGTTCTTTAGCCTCACGCCCCCCCCCCCCGGTGCAACTTTCGTGCCGCTGTTTGCAAGCGCTTCCAGATCTAGGCAGTATGTTATTGCCGACAAGCCAAGGGAGACTGGAATGCTCATTTCTGGCTTATTAGCCGTCGTCAGACAGTCATACCCAATCCCGAAGTGTGGAACACCCGAGGCTCGAACTCACAACCTGTTAGTTAGAAGTCAAACGCTTTTAACCACTGGGCCACGAGCCCGTTGCCCTGTTGGTTTCAATCGGGAATGTACAGTGGCCGGAGGCGTGTACTCCTAACTAACAGGTCGTGAGTTCGAGCCTCGGGCGTTCCACACTTCGGGGTTGCGTATGACTGGCTGACAACGGCTAATAAGCCAGAAATGGTCATTCCAGTCTCCCTTCTCTTTGTCGGTAATAACCTACTACCTTTATCATGCGCCGCTGTGCGGCTGCTGGTTGGGCTCGAGTGAGAGCCTGTAAGACACAACGGAACGAGTGAGTTCCGTAAGAACGATCGGTGAGCCCCATTGCTGCCAGATCTTTCACCACGATCGATATTTCTCCAGATTAACCCCCTCTCCCCCCCTAAACAGTCCGATTTGGACAGGAGCAGAATGGTAACCAAAGCAGGGATTCGTAACAATATCAACCCTCACAATTTCTTATTTAACTGCCATCCAGCCGCGATTATGAGATGCCAACCTCGAAAAGGCAAGCATGACGGGAATATAAACCGTATGAGATATTATACACAAATATCGAGCGACCAGATGGAGATCCCTTGCAACGGGTCAATAGAGTGTGGCGCTCAATGTTGCGGGTTGCGAATCGGCGAAATGCGAAATGATTTTCTTAGAGTTTGACAGAGACGTGAAGGAAAAGACCTCATGACATGATACTGATCGGAAGTTCCAACTGTTTTTGAATGACCTCTGAAGATCGTAGGAAACCTTCCGTCCTTGGATGAAAAAAGTCGCAATCGTCAACGTCGGTCCCATCGTCTGGCCAGCATCCAGAATATTTTTGTGATTGAACATCTATTCACACTGTTTTCTGCTCACAGAAGTCACTTATGCTTGTGGGCACCGTTTTTCTGTGCGCCAATACTTTTGAATCGGGAAATACGGTGATCTCTGATTTATCGCAGAATTACGTTCCAGAACCTCCGCAAAAAAACGAAAATTCCTCGAAGTAAAAACCACATGTTTTTATGGTTGTTTTTATATGTGTTGAGCCCTCATAAACCTTTCCACATTCTTATAAGCATTCCTCAAACGGTTTTACAGCATTAGCCCGTCTTGTATATTTATATATAAATATATAATGTTTGGTGGGCGCTCACCGATCGTTCATACGGAACTCACTCGTTCCGTTGTGCCTTAAGGGCTCTCTCTCGAGCCCAACCAGCAGCCGCACAGCGGCGCATGATATATAGGCAGAATGATATTACCGACAAAGACAAGGGAGACTGGAATGGCCATTTCTGGCTTATTAGCCGTCGTCAGCCAGCCATACCCAAGCCCGAAGTGTGGAACACCCGAGCCTCGGTGAGTAGAGGCGTTGACTTCTAAACCAACAGGTCGCGAGTTCGAGGCTCGGGTGTTCCACACTTCGGGCTTGGGTATGGCTGGCTGACGACGGCTAATAAGCCAGAAATGGCCATTCCAGTCTCCTTTGTCTTTGTCGGTAATATCACTCTGCCTATAAATATATATATATATATGAATTTAAAAACTGGCATCCCAAAGAAATTTAACCAGGAAGATGGAATTCTTTGCGAAACAGTAAAGTTTGCTGTGTACATTTTTGAGACCGGTTCCCCAGCTCGTCTTCAGATTATGGCTGTGCAAAAGCAATCAACTCCTAAACCAAGTCCCACAAAGGATTACTTGATTGGTTCATATCTGTGCCAATAAGTGTTAACTGCAATTGTTTACCTCCTCGCGATTGGTTGGACCAGTTTGAAGTTACTCCTAACAATTTTTTATGTGGCATCAAAATCGATATGCCGGTTGA
The DNA here is from genome assembly GCA_902702965.1 of Spirometra erinaceieuropaei. NCBI lineage: Eukaryota > Metazoa > Platyhelminthes > Cestoda > Diphyllobothriidea > Diphyllobothriidae > Spirometra > Spirometra erinaceieuropaei. The sequence goes on along the minus strand of CACRXP010000398.1, from coordinate 333,697 downwards.
CGCATGTCTCATCTGAGTGCATTGCTTCCAAGAATTCTCGGCCCTTTGTTCATGGGCAGGCGCTAACAATGCGAGTGTTCTCCCATGGGCCTAATTTTTGAGTTTGGTTTCTTGCCTGCACATAACCTCACAAATCTCGGGAGCATGGAACCATATCTATTGTGCCCAGTTAAATAGCCCCTCAGTTTTCTAGATCTAATAGTTTTATTACACTATTCTTTGTTTAATCTTCAGGACCGCATACACTTTGAAGCCGAATGCTATGAGGCGCAGGAAAGAAATTGCCCTATTCGGAATCCCTTGCACTGTGGAGGCCTGTTCGAGGTTAAACTGATCGAGTGCGAGGGAGATCTCTCGGAGGCGATCATGAAATTGCGTGGACTTGAAAGCCAGCCGCCTCCAGAGACCGGTGAGTGTTAGTAAAACCATCCCTTACCTAGACGATATTATCATTTACAGGGGTTACTCAGATGAAGTGGCTTACAGTCGTACATTTATCCTGGTATGATAAGTATCTGTTTTTTCAGCGACCTGCAGAGATTCGCACTCATAAGACCTAGAGACGTTCGCTGAGTGACTCCTTGCAAGGCGAACATGTTGAGGTTTCAGATACGTTTCTGCTGAGCTGTAGGGTTAATTTCTAGGGCGCAGAAGAGGAACACGTACGCAGAGGAAATTTGTTATACTGCGTACTCCAAGGGAACGACGATTTCCATAGTTTACCGTATCGGGCAGGTACGGGCTCGGCCGTGCCATCCACCTGCCCCCTCCCCCACCTCCGGTCCGAGTGGGGAATAGGAAGGGAGAGTGCGGTAGATGCTGTGCAAGTCTACTACTACCACTCCGATTTAGTGGCAGAACTGGTTCCTCAGGAGTTAGAGAAGATTACTTTCACCCAACATGTGCCAGTTTTTTGGCGCCGTTACGTAGACGACACATTTGCTATCGTGAAGAGGGACATGCTACAACATTTCCACAACCGAGGGAAGAAGAACAGGAACAGCAGTTGCCCTTCCTGGATGTGCTCGTCAGACCGAACCTTAACGGTGAACTTGAAACGATGGTTTTTAGGAAGGCAACGAACACCACACAGCTTCTCTTTTTTCACGGCAAACATCCGGTGGCTCACAAACGAAGCCGTGTGAAGACGCTCTTCAAACAGATTCAAACTCATTGCCTCAAACCGGAGGAACGAGCAGGTGAGGCCCGTTATCTCCGCGACCAGTTTGTGTAAAATGGCTATCCGAGGGCATTCATAGGTCGCTGCCTACGCGGTTGCCCCCACGTCATCCACGACATGGTACTCTCTGCCATACATCAAGGACGTTACAGAAGCAACCGAGCGCACTGCTGCGGAGCTATGTGTTGGAATTGCACACCGCCCAAAGCCACCATGCGCAGCAGGGTCATGAAAATTAAAGACCGGTTAAAGTCTGAGGAGCAATCTGGAGTGGTGTACACAAAACCCCCTCTTTAAACCGGTCCCATGTTGCAGTTGTGCATGACTTTAATTTTATTGCGGGGTGGGGGTGGTTATACCCCACTCAAACTGTTTTAGCGACAAACCAAAACAGACAACAACGGCCGTTTCTGTTTTATCCGCCATCTTTGTTCAGTCGCCCCCAAGCAGCGGGCAGAAAAGCGTGGGGTTTGCATCCGGTCCCCCATTGCGATCATGTTGCCGGATATCTCTAGCTGAGAACTTTGAAATTTGTAGGTAAACTGAGAGAGCATTAGACTGAGCAAACGTCTAGCCTAAAGTTCAACTCCTCATCTACCTGACCGAGGCCAGAAACTGCTATCCCAGCCTCCACTATCTTTTTCGGCAATAACCCTTATTACGAAAGAGTTCGTCCGGTCATCAGTTGTCTGCACTAGTTAGTTGCGCCTTCTAAATCTTTGGTGTACAGAGTATTTCTGAAAAGGCTCATTTTGAGACCACCTAACATCCCATTCAAGCATAACATTTTCGCCCTATGATGTCCGTCCTGTGAGAGACCGATCTGCCGACAACTACATCAGTCTCTTTTTAAAATTACAGATCAAGAGTCTCTGAAAAGTGGCCCCAAGGGACGTCTTCGTGCCTTTACCTGCTTCACCAGTGAAGTTCACCTGCCGGACTGCGCCAGCACCTCTGAAGTCACCGCCCCCACGGAGGGTGCGGAGGCAGTCAAACTCCTGTTCCTGCCCTTCTCGGTGCGAGACTATCAGGCCTGTCTCCTCTTCTCTAACCCAGAGTCGGGTGATTTCGTGGTACGCTTGACGGGTCAGGGCAAACTCCCAAAGCCCATGGTGCTCCCCTTGAGGTCGGAGGCTGATCGGCAGGTGGCTGAAACCGGCAGGAACGGAGACGAGTCTTCGCCGTGTTCCATGCGAATCGCACCCAACTTGGCAGCAGGTAAGACAAGGAATGATTAGGTTGCATGTGTACTAGAGTAGACAGGAATTTCATTTTTTGCCTCACATTACTCACTGGTCACATGACTGCATTTAATATGTGCAAATTTATAATCAGTTAGAGTGCTGAGAGATGACCATTACCCGAAGCCGCGCACCGCGAGCTTATTTTAGGCCTACTTCGGAAATCGACGACATAGGACGTCGTAAAACTTTGTGGTCCTATTTGTCTTACACTCTGACAACTTCTAGAAGTCGTGAATTGGGATCGGAACTGAATTTGCCGATGGAACAATTCATACAAAAGCACGAAAAACAACCACAGGGAAAAGAATGAAAAATTTTGAAGCTACCGTATGATCTAGTAGCCTACAGGAACCATGCCTTATCCTTTAAATATAACCAGTTCTAAACACCACCGCGCGACTGAGGATTCAGAAGCTGATCGCGTGTTAGTGGTATGACCCACCAACGCGTGAAATCGATGTTTACGCACTTGCTACTTTTTACATTTCGGTAGAATGAATTAATACGTTCAAGTAAGTGCATCAAACTACGCTGAACCTCACTGATAATCTGACTGCAGAACTTCCCTAGGTGGATATGGTTGACTCGGCACCGCGTCACAAGAGGGAGGGGGAACGGGGACACGCAGACATGCATGCAGTTAATTGATTTTTGACCACGGTAGACTAATCCCGACTTACTCAGGGAAGGTAAAGATAGGCTTCCAGCTCAAATCACCTCCATGTGCCATTGCTCCTGTGGAGCAGGCTATATCTGTCGTACAAGCCGATGCCTATCCGCAAGAATACGACAACACCTGCGAGGATGGCTAATGCAAGAGGAAATAAAGAGCATACACAGCTCCATCCTCGCGCACATGGTTGATTCTGGATATCGTGTGGATCCCAACGAAACCTTCCGTGTGATTTACAAGTCCCCGCCCAACTATTCTGAGCGACTTGGTGAGCGCTTACTATCAACAGTATAAGCGACTACCGTCAGGCTACAGAGCCCGGTCCTGCGCGCGCAGAAGAACCTCTTGCACGCTCCGCATCTACAGTGGTCGATTAACTGCGTGCATTTCTGCGCGTTCCAGCCCCCCTCCCCATGTGACACGGCTCTACCTAACCCTCACTGCCACTTGATGCCTCCTCTCCCTTCTCCCCCCTCCCTACTCACACACCGTGCTTGCATGAAAAGACGAATCGTAATAGATTTCCTTTATCGATTACCGTCCCTTACCGCCTCCTATCCTCTATTCACATGTCCTGTTTGTATGAAAAGACTAACCGTAATCGATTGCAATTATCGCTCACACGTTTCAGTTTCTACCTCGTCCCCATAAAAATGTACTGTCAGATGATAATTAATCGAAAGTACGCGTATGCTCGCCAACTGCTCTCCTGAATTGCATCATGGGAATTTTCGCAACTTTAAACTGACTTAGCCGTCTCCTAGAGACAGCTTTTGTCTTCCTAAAATGTAAACAGAGTCGCTTTGGAGTTTTATTCTCAAGAATGGCGAGGTAAATATTAAATTTTTTCCATAACGGAGCAGGGTGAGCCATTGTAGGGCTAAAGACGGTCAAACTCACATATTTTTAGTAAAGTTTTCTAATAACTGAATGCGTAGCAGTCTTCCGGGCTCGCCTAGCATAAATCTTTGCTCTTGACTCTCCCTTACCGAGGAAAAGCAATGCTTTGCCGCTGTATCTACTTTTTCTGATTTTATAATAGCATGTCCTATCAGCAAAATTCTGCCAAACCCAAGGGCTCCTTTTATTCCGCCTCATTCTTATTTTCCTGAGTCAGCCATGGGTCGAACTGGCGATCCAACTGTCATCTACCTTCGCTGTCCACTCGGTCGACAGATCACGGAGACACTCTGGCTGCCATGCGAGAATGAGGCCAAAGTATCAGCCCTTCTTCACCTTGCAAAGCGGCTGATGCCGACCGTAGGTCTGACCGGACAGTTGACAGCCGAACTTTCGACTCCCCTCGAAGTTGCTTCGAGAATGGCAGAGATGCTTTCTCTCGCCGTCAATGACTCTCCAGCCACCGCCCTGCACAATGGAAGGCAGCTGTGTTTGGTTCAGGTGCGCTCTTAGACAGATTTTAAAAATCAAGTTTTTTGCAGAAGACAATTCGGTAAACGTGCATATGCGACCAAGTCCGACCAAGTCTGTACTCTTATGTGGTTTTGTGTCGTGTCTGTGGTATTACATGTTGCGTCATAGTTTAGCCGGTTGATAACTGGCGTCGTAACTCGGGACTGAGACGCAGGCGGCAGTGGTGCCTTCTTGCGGTGATCCTTATAGCATTCCTTTCTATGTGACGTCCGAGACGACCTTGGGCGAAATAGGTAGCCAGGTCGTGTATAGTGCGCGTAAACAGGCTTCCCAGCTTTATTGAACAGTCGGCTGACGTATGTGAGTGGAAAGAGGAGCTGAGACTGACACTGCGGAATCCATCCATCGTGACAAATCAGCGCACGTTCACTACAGTAGCTTTGATGCGCTTGAGGTTATTACGTCGCGACTTGACAGGTCAGTATATTTTAAGGGTAATATGCAATGACTTTAAAAACCCTATTGAAAACGGTACATGCAATATCTAACTTTAGATAAGCATGGTACTAAAGTGTTGTCAGTAATATATACATTTAACGTAACATTTTATTCGGAAATGCACTACCGAAACTCGAGAACATTCAGTTGTAGAGGATATCGGTAAAATGAAATGACAAGCATCCGCATTAGCCGTAGGTGTATGCAAGTCGTTGGTTTGGCACAACAGAGCTGTTCTGTCCAGACAAGCGGTATTTTCCAAGCAAACATACATATAGTCTTTGCTTGAATGCCTCCGTGGAATCCGCCATTATCACGTCCTTAGGAAGCCCGTTCCAGGCACCAACGACTCGCTGTGAAAAAGAGTATCTGCGAACGTCCAGGCGGCATCAGGATCCCCTAAGTTTTAGAGAGTTCCCACGCAGGTTTGTTGTTGAGGCTGTCAACTGACGTGGTAACTCAG
>CACRXP010000398.1:266320-328164 GCA_902702965.1 Spirometra erinaceieuropaei | reverse complement strand
CGAGATCCGGAGATGCCTCCACAAGATTCTGGTACACGCCATCGAGTCCAGTTGGTGTGCGATACTCGTAGAGGGGCCGTATGACTTTTTCAGCTCACTTCTAGTCGTCTTGACGTTGCCTTGCCGTCAGATGGCGACGTTGTGTGAGGGGAGCGTGAAGTAGACGCAGCGCGTGTCTGTCTCGCTATCAACAGATATACGGGAGAAACGGATGTTGTCGTTCACGACAGTCAAATTATCACATTTTACGCAATTTGTATTTGATACTCTAGTAGTATCTATAAAATAATTCCACCGTTGTTCATCGTCGTTCTTTCTAGGGTGCTAACGGCCTCCATAAATTGGCATTCTTGTTTGATAAATCTTCATATAATTCATTTTGACCCAACTGGTGAAAAAATCGGCGCCTCGGTGGTATTCAAACCCACGACATCAAGGGCAGGGTTTGGTACAGTCAAAGCTCCAACCATCTGAGCTACGACGCCCCACCGAACGACGCGAGTTTAATCACACTTGGGTCAAGTATACTCGCCCAACTTTCTGCAACGTCTGGCTGTACTAAAGCCTCCCCTTGTTGTCGTGGGTTCGAATTCCACCGAAACACCGAGTTTTTCGCAGTTGGGTCGAAGTAAATTATTTGAAATCTGCCATAACACCAAAGAAATCTTCAGATCTTCACGAAGGACTGAGGTGCTGAATTATTTTAAATGAAAATCCTGAAGAATGAAAGAGCCCATGTTAAGTGTACTCCTAGAACGGTCTCTTAGAAAACAGAGGGAGTTTGAAGGCTTCGATCCTCTATACGACAAAAGTATAACCAATGATCTCTTAAGTAATTTAGAAGATCGATACACATGCACAGTCTCCGGCCTTAAAAGTTCTCATACTTTCAGTAAATATAGTACACTTCAGCTTACATGCATTCTGGGTAGTTCAAATGGAAAATTTTAATTACGCTCTTCGGGAAAGAGTACACCAGAAAATAGCCGAGGAAGGATGACATGAGGCAAAAACCGAAAAGCTCGTAACGAGTCATGGCGGAAGGCCGAAACAGTACCCTCCCCTCACGGTTTACGAACATAAAATCCACCGAAAACTTCCATCTTAAAAACAGATGCACATTTATGCACAATGAAAGCGGACGGACGATTTCGGGAACTAAGAATTTATGGACACTGTATACGTGTGGACTGTTTCGGTCAAGTTGTACTCAGTTTGTTATTTTATTGTCAACTATGACGGTTGTTTTCTTTCGTTTTTACTTTAGGGAAGCGAAGAAGAGCCACGGTTTCGTGTTCTGAATGTTGAAAATGATTCTCCGAGCATTCGGGTTCCTTCGACCGTGGAAGTCCCAGTTCCTAATGAAAGTGGGTCCTTCACCATTTTTCCACAATGCCGATTTTTCCATGGAGCTAACTCTGTCATATTTGTCCATTTTCTTTAGCAAAACCCCACCATATCAAGTGTCCCAGTATTCAGCTAGCCTTAGTACAAAGTGCACCTTTAACTTACACATAATCCCAAGATACTCCAGTATGTCTTCGAATTTTTCAAGAATTTGAACTGTCTGTCCAGATAACGTCGCATCTGGTTGTTTATTAATGTTGGAAATGCCTACATTCACAAAAAAGACCCAGTCACGCTCACCGGAAATCACGTTCGCGCGTTCTTTATCATGCTGTGAGCACGCTGCCATTAGGCTATTAACACTACCGGCGGCGTCTTCCCATTGGCTGCTCCCCTAGACTCTGATTGGTCCTCGTCTGCTCGGCTCGTCTTGAACTTTTATCTCAAAGTTCATTGGACAGGATGCTGGTCAAATTGGATAGGATGCTATAAGAACGCGCCATTTCTCTCCAGTAGAACGACTTGCGGGTTAATACATTTTTCTCGTGGTCGACCGTGTTGGTGGTTGGGACAACAGTCTAGTACGCGTTCGGTTCGTGTCGTTACTGAGTACCAAGCCGGGGCATAACAATTGCTATCTTATATATAGTATTTAAAGTGATTCATGGCATTATTAAATTTTATGGACCCTATGTGAGAACGCTTTTAAAACCACAAGGGAGCTTTTGATTGTCCTTAGGTGGAAGGTCTACAGTTTCTAGCCCCGAAACCTTAGACACAAGTCGGTCAGAAATCTGTTCGGAACTGACTCTTCAATTAAAAATACTTTAAAACTGGAAGACATTCTTTCTAATAAGCAGAAGAGTAAAGCCCAACAGTAATTAGTGTTTCACTTTCCACCTGACCTAAATACAAAGTGAACGTTTGATCTACGCACGCCAGGATGCTGGCTATTGGATGTTCGTCATGCCAGCCGTCTTCAAGAACCGCACACGATAGAAAACGACTACTTAATTTGCATGACTTTTCCGGTGATTTTTGATGATCGTAGACGTCTAAATTTATTCTATAGGAAACTTAAGAAAATATCTTATATTTTAGCCATTTTGTGGGAAATTACGTCATCTTCAAATTTTTCACTCGAAGAAAGGGGAACATTTAGGTTACAAAGTTTTCCAAAACTGTGAACTGTCTGTTCTAATGGCATCGCATCTGTCTATCTAGTAATACTTCTTTTTAAGTATTCACCGTAGTTAAAATGCTTTGTTGGATTGTGTGACCTTATATGAGACACTCCTAATACCAGAGAGGAATCTAGGATCGTCCTTATGTGAAAAGTGTACAGTTTTTAGTCTGGAAACCATAGATGCAGGTCGCGTAATAGATTATTCTGGAATTCAAAAACCTTCTCAAACTGGAAGACACTCTTTCTAATAAACGAAAAAGTTGCCTTTAATTTCCTCAGAAATTAACCACTCACATGGAGTATATCAGTATATTCTAGGTCTGTAAGCTCAGACCGAAACTTTTTGCGTATAAATATTTGGGCCGAAGTCCATCAGCCACAGCAGGTAACCGCGTAATATTCATTAACTGCCGACAGGGAGCAAGTAGTATACTTTAGGGTAAGGTGATACCATACTAACGGCGCAGGCGCTAGCCGAAAGTCCATACACGCGTGTTTTGCCTACATCCTGTCGCTGCATTGCACAGATGCGAGGGATCCGGCTCATCAGCAAACGGGGAATACTGGGGGAGTCACTGATGAACCGAACCCCTCGCAGCTGTGTCATGCAGCGGCAGAATATCGGCGAAACAGGCGTGTATGGACCTTTGGCTAGTATTTGTGGTGTTAATATGGTACCCCCTTACCCTAAACGAAAAACTCTGTGAAATGCTTATCTTACGTCATAATCTCTGTCGTATTAAACTGCCAGGCAGTATAGCATGGGGTTTGAATAAAAATCAGTCTCGGGTAAAATTAAAACGACGATAAACCAGCTACTTAGATGCAGTCAGTAGCCTTAGCAGTTTCAAACTTGAGGCAGTTGAAGTATCTAAGTGATTCCTAACGGAAGTTTATGTGTATCACACTTTTGCTGAACCAAGGACAAGAGTCTAAAGGACTCACAATCTGAGGCGCAGCTGCTTTTCAAGGGTACTTTCGCCGAAACAAAACTCCTTAAAATGGCCCTTGAGAAGGCAGAGGATCTGATTTTTAGTCAAACCCTGTATAGCATGCAGCACATCATGCAGATCGTCTCAGTGCTAGTCATATCAGTGGTCTCTAAAGGGTTATAATGTGCAAGTAAAGGTCGGCAGCACACCTTCGTAAGAAGGACTGTTAGAGTGAATGAAGTGTACTTCCTCCCCTGCTATGCTCATGTCATTTACCCAATCCAGACACAACGACGGCGACAGCGGCCTTCTTTCCCCTTCCGATAACCCTACAAATGAATCATCGGGGTGCCGTCCAGGCAACCCTTCTGCTCACCCAGCCGGATGACGTGCGGTTGCTCAAGGTGGAGTGCATCGGGGTGCCCGAGGGCGAGAACCTGGAGTTGACAATGACCGCCTGCGTGGGCCAGTCCGTGACCCAACCATTGCCCTGCATCAACCGCAGCTCTCATGACTGGCAACTCATGGCACGCATCACCGGCGCCATCTACGGTTTCAAGGGACCGGTTCGCATTACCGCCAAGGCCGGCACCACCACTGAGTACCCACTGACCTTCTGTCCCTATCAGGAGGGTGAGGCGTCGGTAAGTGAAGTGGTGGCGTGTTTTGTTTTGGCCGTCTTCGGACGATCTCCTTGTCGCATCAACGTCATCTAACCTGTCTTATTATCTTTACAACGAATACAAAGTGTTCTTCTTTCAACCAAAAGTCCACACCTTTGGCACTGTTTTCGACTGCTATCGTAGAGGTGACCGAACAGTCTACGAGGGATCATTTTTTGTTTTTGGGGGACTCGACGGACGCAGCGCTGAAGGAGGAAGCGTCAGATGTCTGGTTGCCTGAGTGTGTTATTTGACAAATCCGCACGTCAGGATATGACGTTTTATCCTACCTTTGTTACGATGACCCCGTAACAGAAGCCGAACTAAGTGCCCATGGCATGGGAACGTGTCTCTTCTCCGATCGCTTACATAGTGCTGTAGAAGGTCGATTCGGAGTTGTACTTGTACTCTCACAATCATCAAAACGACAGAGTGAGGGGGTTCATTGCGTGCGAAACGCGAATCTGTTTCCTCTGATAGCAATTGCCGCTGGCATGGGATAAATTCAGTTCGCAACTGTTACTCGGTACGTGGAGCGAGATGGGTGACAATCATGGGTAAGACCAGACGCTCGTGAGAAAGCGGCTGCGCCTGAATTTAAGAGATCTCAGGGAGGCCACTCCCCCACGAAAGCTTGACCTTCGTAGATTTCAGACCGATGCAGCAGTCAACTGTCCTCATCAGGGTACTGTTGGAAGCCTCGCTTTGCTGAAAATCCCTAGTACACAGCTGTCCGACCCAAATGAAGAATGAACCTAATTTATGAGCGCCATCGCTGAAATCTCGTATACACAACTGCGTAGCAACAGGAGCAAGCCAAATTTACGAGTGTTGCGTGACGTCCCCTGACTGTCGGCGGCCCAAGCTTTGGAGAATTGCGTCGTCAGACGACATGGTTCGGACTGGCAGAAACAACTACTAGTGGAACGTAGCACCAGAATCCGAAGGAACCCTCATGGTTAGTGTCAAAGGACAAATCATTGTTAATGGACAAATCGATTGTCAGGAGAACCATCAGAACGAGAGCAGACCTCGGCAACGGTATAGAGAAGGACCCCACTTAACTTTCAGTAGACTTTGGATCGTTTCATATGGGGTTTTATCTTGGCATACATTTGTAGTCTGTTGCAGAAATCACGCTGCCGACAACGGCTACTTCCCACGACCTCACATCTTAACTTAAAATCCGTTATATTGTGAACTTTACATTTGCTTATTGTTTAATTACTACTCTCATTTTCGCTGTTGTACAATGGCTTAAGATAACACTTTCGGCATAAATCCAGGCAATTTCTGTGTTTTCTTCCATTTCGTCAACTTGCTGTCTAGCGTGCTGCCCCACCTATAAACGCTTTCATGAGGTGCTTCTCTATACCGTTGCCCAGACCTATTCATCACGTCACCGAGTGATCTCTTTGGGGGGGGGGGGCTGACAAGAGTCTTTTTTCGAATTCCTCCACCCCACCCATCTCTTTGGACACAGCCAGTGACTTGTACTTTAGTGGTTCCTGTGACCGTGACTGGGCACTGCAGCCTAACGTTTGGGGATAAACGACAATTCGACGTTTTCCAGACAATAACCCTTTGACCGAAGACGGGATGATAGCTTGGGAAGATATCTCAAAAGCGTGGCTCGCCTACAAGGCTGGAACCCTGCTGATCTGCGTCCTTTCTTCGCGGAGGGCGGCAATAAGTCACCGCGAAGATCTTTGCAAGTGTCCGCCTAGGCCATGTTCACCTAGAAAGAGATGTACGGACTGGGAAGGACGGGAGGGGGATGGGGAGAAGCTGTGTCAACCAGATATCCACCCGGCAGCAGCCATTGTCATTTTCTCTTGTCTGTTCTCGGAATCGCTCTGGAAGGCCGAGGAAGCGAAAAGTATGCTTTCGAATCACAAGACTTCAACTAATCCACAGCATCGACTTACGGAAGATCAAGGTTAAGAGAATGAGTTCTTTTTATTAATGCCGACGCCCCGCATAGCTGTATCCTCTCGACAATATTTCTTAACTATGAGATAGACTAAGTCCTCTCCTCGGAAGTCCAGGGCTACAAAGAACATCCCGATAGGGTGGAACTCTATCGTCTCAGATCTTGATAATGTCGACAGTGTAACTGTTCGATAGCGTTTCCCTCCCCTCCCCATTGAGATTAGGTGTTGTCGCAAGTTTGATTTAAGTTTGCGGCGGACGGACCCTAGTCCCCATAGCCAACCCGCAACGCTCATACAATAACCTAAACACTCCACCTACTCAAGAGAAACGAGTAGGAACTAAGTAGTCGTGATAGTTCGATGAGCGGATTCTTAAAAGTGCTTCCAGGGACGCAGAGGAGTTGGTGTGTTGTCCGCACGAGTAAGACTGAGGTGTTCAAAAATTGCTGTCTCGGGGGCCCGCTAAGGCCTCGGCTCATGCATCACGTCTCGAATGTTGAAGTCGACCGCCGATCGCAGATACCTTGAGCTGGTTAACCCTGTCGGACGGTTCAGTCACGCACCTTACTGACCGCGGGCCACCTCTCCGAATCCCCGTCGGCGTTGGTGGTGCCGCTTTGGTAATGATGATGATGATGATGATGATGATGGTGTTGGTGGTGGTGGTGGTGGTGGTGGTGGTGCTTCTACCAACTCAGCTATCGGACTATGCTCTGGCCACCTGAGCTTCAAGCTGAAAAATTGGCAAGACTACTTCATTCTCCGTTGTTATATCACTTAGTCTGGACTGTTTCTAATTATTTTCTACAAGGTTCGATTTATGTGTGTTGACGTTACGCAGAGCTCCTCTTTCAGCTTCTCTGGAAAGCATGACTTCAAGTGCTCATATGACGTTGACAAAACTGCATACAGCTTGGAAGCATCTCGCACTAAATTGGTTTAAATCACAAGATGATTTATTGCGATAATCACTCGGTCACGACACACTGAGGAGCGAAAGATATATGTCACGATTGTTATCTTATGTGTGACGCGTACTCTTCACTACTTCCTCTCCTACACTCCCCATAGACCCCAATTCCTGATCCCATCGGGACCCAAACTATTCCCTCCTCCTCTGAACACCCAGCTCTTCTGCACGAATCGCTTAAATAGATAAGCTAAGAATTTATGTAAGCGTACTGGTCTGTTAATTAACCAAGGCCGATTATAGTCCAGTACGTCAATGACGACTAGTCCAGACGCCCTGGGCTTCCGTCGGTAAATCGCTCCGATACCTAATCGCTTATTCAATTCTCCGTGGCAAAACCGTGCGTCTGCACTCATTCTCGCATGCCCTGTTTCAATGCCTTAGCGAAGTGATTTGAATTTGCTGCTTAACCCGTTCCCACGTGCCGAATATGCACCTCGAAAGAGAACCTGTCCAAACGATTCACACACCACTTACCCCTCACATATGCTCTGTTCTCTGTTTTAAATTCGTACCTTTTTTAGGGCTCCTTGACCCTCTACAACACCCTTGACGGGACCGAACACAAGTTCAAGCTGACTGGCGTCGGGCTGAAGCCGGCGACCGCGGGCACTCTGAACATTAACTGCTCACTCGGTGGCTGTTCGCAGTGTCGGTGGGAATCAGCCGACGAGGGAACCGTTAGCCAGCCGCCGGCCCTGCGATACCATCCCTTCTCAGTGATAATACACAACAAGACACGAAGAACGCGAACTTATGAGGTAGAAAGTAGCCTACCGGAGGGTCTCATACGGTGTCTGAATAAAGATCCCATGATCGTCTGTCCGGGGCACACGCTGTCGTGCAATTTTGCTCTAGTTCCATCGAGATGTGGTACGCATACCGGAGTCATCTCCTTCTCCTCCACTGCCGTCAAGGCGAGACTTCCGACAAGACATGGGTAAGACACTATTGACAGTAAACTGTACCCTGTCCAACCAGCATTCGTATGATCTCTCATTGCAAGAAGTCTGCTCTCAGAATGCAAACTGTCAGGGTACCTCCGATGAATTACAACGAATATTACTTCGCTACTCTTTTAATTTAAGTAGCCTTCGTTTTTTTGTTGGAAAGGACGGCTGCGAGCGAAGGGTGGGTTTAGAGCCGTGCCGTAAACTTAACCATAACTTGTACCACTTCCCCACGTGAATTTAGAAGCCCCGACTTATCTTTACCGATAGACCAGTGACGTATGATTTCACGAGGTACGTAATGTGAAGACATTACCAAATCCTGCTCCAGACGACGAAAAACAGCTAAACAACGCACATGTCTCTGCCGAAAGGTGCGAGAGGCAAGGCGTCAGTTGTAATACAACAGAAAATTACCATGCCTCACCAGGCAGCTCGCACACTCCAACCTTCTGAGTGTGCAACACTTCAGAACTCTTCCAGAAAGTCTGGCTCTCAGTCCTGAGAAATGAAGGTTAAAGCAAGAATACTCAGAGGTTTCCGCACGGATATATCCTATCAAAATTCTCCGGCAATGACAATTATGAGCACAATTTTGGAAAATCCTCCACATAGTGTCAAGCCAAGACACTGCGCGAAGACGGTTACTACACCTATAATTCCCTATCAAAACCCTGTTATTTGACAGGAAGTCGCCAGATACTTAGCCATCTTTGGAAATTTTACTTACTAAAAAACGTGAACTTTGAGAAAATTAAAAAGATGCCTACAGCAGAAAACTGTCTCAGCATTACCTTACTGCTTTAACACAAATCCACACGCAATCCTCATATTCTGGAGCGAATATTGGCCTACTTTTCAGTGCCTTGTTGCTCGCTCACTGGATGGATGACAGGTATCGGGCGCTTTTGTGGAAATCTGTTGCTGAATTTTGACGCCATTTCAGAGTTTAAATAGAAATGCTTGAGTAGCAATTATTTGTTGAGGATTCAAGCTATGGAGATACGAAATTCCCACGGTCAGTAAACTTGAATTTAGCCTGCAATAGAAACCACCGGTCTTGCAAATTCACGTAGAATGTCCTAGTTACCAGACCCGACAGTGTCGGTCCTCTGATTATGTGAATAATCACTAGCTAAACTGTTGCAATAGGCGAAATTTCTGCGACATCATACCAGTCTCTCTGCATTAGACAACCAAACTTATTGGCCGGCCGTCATCGACGAGTTGCTGTCTTTTAATAAACCTAAGGTTTTTCTTTGGATCTTGATAATTAATCGGAAGCGGGAAAACTATCATCTTCCTCTTATTCTCCCACTTTTATATACATATACCAGAAATTTTAAGTTTAGACTCTGTTAAAACCATGAAAGTGTTTTTATATCTTTAGGGAACAAAGCACTGATGAGGACTTGGAGCATACCAGCCGTCCAGATGGCGTTGATCAGATTGCCTATGACGTCAACATCAAAATTGATCAAGGTGCGTTCCCTATTCTCAACTACCCACAGTATGCACAGAAAGCCACTAAAACCCTTTCGGGTTGAGAATTTTAATCAGAAACATTTACAATATTCAATTGCATGGAAGCGCACCCTCAGACTAATCCTTATGCACTACAATTTCGTCTTAATTTTGAGTATTTTTTACATCCGACCGCGTGAGCTGCATTGCGAAACAATCCCTTTTCACACACAGCATATTTTTTCAACAACTTTTTCGATGCATTTATAAATTTAGCCCCCCGGAAGAGTTTTGACAAAGTTAGGTCAATGTTTAATGAGGTTTGGCAGATTTTCTGCTTGACACAACTTTATTTTTTGTCTGGATGCAAGAAAGTTTAATCAGGGATTTTGTTTCTGTTCACTCACAATCTGAGCCTTAGGTAACACAACAGTAACCATTCCTTTCAATAAGTGACAACGCTTCCCCCTGATTTCACGGATTCTCTTTAAGTCGGCTTTTGCCAATTTTCATGGATAAGTTAAAGTTCTCACCGCTATCATAAATTGACTTCGAAGATTAATTTTAATTTGTGGGACTTCTTTTCGTCCAACGCTTACCTCAGTGATCCTAACAGATAGTAGTTGGTTAGGTACGCTGAAATAGGAGCGTAAAATTAAATTTGTGTGTGAAGTGAATGCATTGGGAAAATTGCATGCTTCTTAAACAATCAAACAAGATTTTTACCATAACTTTATGATTTGCCAAAATTTTGTTCTGAGACAAGTTATGCACAAGTCGTCCAGATCTTTCAGCGCGGACGCAGTAAGCGCCAAAATTTCCTTAAAGGTCAAAGACAGATCAAGATACTTACGACCCTAGCGGTGATTATGACGGCTTTTAATTACGGTACGCATATGGTCCCACGGCAGCCACATGCTATAAATACTGCACTTCGTGTGCCACCATTACCCATATCTGCGACTGTCTCTGATGATTAATTGGGGTCAGAGTCCAAAACGTCAGGCTATTAAATCTCTTGTTCCAGTGATCGCATCTTCGTCTTCTGAACTGCTTCCTGGGACTCGCCTATTCGCTTCTATCAACAAATCTGTATGTCCTTGTGAACTAGCTCATTTTGACATAAATTTCACCCTCCAGGTCCACCGATTCGGACACTTGAGGTGTCCGGTGCCTGCCTCGAGAGTGTGGCTCTATCAGTACCCTTGGACCTGGTGGAACGTTTGCGAACTGTCAAGGAAGATATCGTCTTGGAGGTGCGAGTCGAGGGACATGATCTGCACGGCCCAAACAGATTCGTCTTTCCGAACTCCGTGAATGGTGATGCCAGGGGAGTGGAATCGCTGCTGACCTACAGGGCTGAGTTTAGACCTTCAATAGTCGGTACGAGGACTGGAAGGTAAGAACTTTGTGTATGTTTTATCGCATCAACGAGGTGTCGCGACATACTGCACACTTTGAAAGGTGCGAATAAAGAGCGACTAAACGGGTTAATGATGGCCGGGTAGGGTAATACGCTATGCGGCGGGCAACTTAACCCTAATCTTCAGCCTGACACTAAATCCTTCCCTAACGTTGATGTTTAACTTTGTCTTAGACCTAACTCTAACCGTATCCCCATCCATAAGTTTAACCGCATCCGTAACCTCAACAAAGCATGCCTTCGTAAACGGAATCAGTAGGCATGTTATAGTAATAAAAACGACGTGCGCGTGTTCAGTTGTCGCCTATTGTAATTACATGAAGGCAAGGTTTGACTTCAGAGAGTCTGAGTTTAGACAAATCTGCTGATCTTCGTGTAAATTAGCTACTGAGGCACTCATATAATGGGCCCGTTTTTCAACAGTTCGCGTTTCTAACAGTTCGCGTATGAACTCTTCTAGTGAACCCAGTTTGCTCTGCAATATCGACCGCCACTCGGGACCTTTTGCATAATGAATTTCGTTATCCAGCCGAAAAAGTTGGCAGTATGTTTATGAGGTGAGCCTGGCTGTTCTGACGTTGGCACAAGAATTTTCGCACCAACGTTCCAACTCGGCTCTCTGAAATTACCCTTCAGCGTTCGTAATTAGGTAATTTACCCTGCTTGGGCCTGTTCTATGGGAGGTTTGTGAACCTGAAACGTGGTCGCAATCCCTTGTTGGTGCTGATCTTGTGGACCATTCGGGTTTTGGAGCACTCATATGAATTCGATCAATAAGCGCGTCACTTTCCCACATGCATACACTGCAATATGCAACCATAAGCATGCAAGTGTTTTCGGTCACTAATTGGCCTTGTTGCCTTTATGAACGTCGTGTTTTTATCGTTGTTTATTTTTCATTCCCGATGATGTACTGCAACAAGCCTGTCTTCTTCGACAAATGGTCGCGTTACTTGAACACCAGAGACTCGACCGTTTGCATTTGTTTGCTTAAAGTCACCAGAAGAAATTGCACCAAAAAATTAAATCGTCTGGCTCAACAGAGTAAAAAAGGTCCTTGAGCACCCTCTTCGTACACTTAAAAAGTATTCGACTGTAGTCTTCCCTGGTTGGCTTCATAGTGTTTGTGACATCACGCTGCGCTACTGGTTGTTCACCCTGTAGAACGGCATCTCCCCCATTGGAAATCATGCTACCAATTAACGGCGTGTGATAGCATAAAGCCACTTTTTGGGAGGAATTTTACAGAGCTTAACCTGTGTTATCAAACAGCAAAAGGAGTCGGCGAGGACTGGATATGTAAGCATTCTGAGAAAATAAATTCCACGGCCTCCTGTAATAGGAAGGTATGGAAAAAGAAAAGGATCTTCGGGAAATCGAGTTATACTCGTAAATTTTCACGTCGGTGACACCGACCCGTCGTCAGACGAAATGAACAGAGGAGCAAGGGAGATCGGCAGACTAGGTCGTATGTTAATATTCGTTTTATTATATCAGTAGAGTAAATGGACGCTGCAGTTAACGGAATCTGTGAAAGGCATTGAGAAAACTCACATTTCTACCAAAATATTTTTTTTATTACCCCAACCAGGTTCCGGAAAAGACCGCACCGTTTGAAATGGGCGAAATAGAGAAACGTAAACGGGTGGAAAATAGGCAATCCAAGGTTATTGGTTAGGGAAGGCCAGATTGAATAGGTCGGTGTGCGGCGGACAAACTAAACCCCAACCGAGTATCTTACCCAACCCGAACCTTAAACCTAACCTTCGTCTTAACCCTAAGTTTAATCATTTTCTTCGATCTGGCTAAAAAAGTAATCCTGGTGTAGCATGTCTACCTAAAACAAACAAGCAGGCATGTTTTGGGAATAGGAACTGAGGGCCCGCATAGGCGATCGTCGCCAAGACATCCGATAGGATGCGATTCGCGTTCGGATAGCACAAACACAATAGTGTTACCCTACACAAGACTTTGTAACAGATTAGGCGGATTACCGAAACTTCTCTACACATCTGCAAGTTGTCCAATCTACGCCTACTCTTATCTCGTCGTGCTCCCCCTATGTTCACCCCTAGTTGTGCATCTGTGTTTTTTTTAATTTTGAACTTTCAGTATTACCTTCTACAACTCCATCGTCGGCGAGTTTTGGTTTGCGATCGCCCTCAAAGCACTGCCGCCAAAAACGGTGAAAGTACCACTCATAGCCTGTGAGCTAGGCAGGTAAGCAACGTCGAATTGCCACCATATAAAGCGCTGTTTCTTTTTTAAAAGTAGACGTGCGTCTGCCTGCTTTAGTTTCGAGCCAAGAGAACGGCTTGTAGTCTACAATTTGACCTAATTTCGGCCGCGTCAGAGATGTAGACCATAAAAACGGCACCGCGACCGCGTATCACGTGACACTGCCGGCTGCCGCCACGATTGCTGCCCAGGTCTTAGCCCGGCTTTCCACCACCAATGGCGGTTCGACCTTGACAAGTCATGCCGGATTTATTACTTTGAGGTCAACCCGCACGCGCGCGTTAACGTCGCTTTTCCGAGGATCCACGCTTCCGAACCTCAATTAGAGAAGGCCTCTCAACAAAATAAACAAATGGGGAGATTTATAGGGCCACTCCAAAGATGAGCAGGAGGATTCTTCGAACAGGCGTCGTTGTTTTCAAACCTTTTGAGGCTGTCAAGGAAATACTGTCTGCGTTGCCCGCTCGTTGCATAAACTGCAGGATCTCGCATCTGCCGGGTCGCTGGCGACGTTTGGCACAAAAAATACAGAGCAGGGGCTAATGGGTGGGAATGTCCTCTCTAGCTGTTTTATTTTGGTAAGATGTGGTTATGTAGCCGCACTTGATGGACACAATACTGTTTACCTACTCAATTATTTTGAGCTGGTGTGATTACGCTGGCATGGTGCCGCTTGTGCGTTGCTGCGTCAGGCAGCGGCACAAGATCGGCGAAACACGCGTGTCTGGGCCTTTAGCTAATACCTGTGTTGTTAGTACGGTAAATTATTGCACAGTTGCGGTGTGTGTTCTATTGGTGGCCTTGTTTCTTTTTAGCCGTGTCTACCTTTTTGGCCCAATGCCGGTTGGCCTTCTTGACTTTCGGCCTGTCGTCTCCTTCTAACTTTCAGGGCTAAGGTTTAGGGCTGCGGTTAAGGATAAGGATTAGGGTTGGAAGTGGGGTTAGGGGTTAAGGCTAGGGGTGAGGGTTATGGTTAGGGCTTAGGGTTAGGAGTTAAGGTTAAAGGGCTAGGGCTAGAGGTTAGGGCAACTATTTCCCAACCACTTAAAGTACAACCGCGCATTTCCGATGGCTTTTCTTTTGCATCCAGTTACTTGACCTCGTCGCCTATGCGCTTCCCGGTCCCACCTGTAAAAACTCTTATTACCGCCGGTCCCGTATTACAGGTGACTGGGATTTGTTTGCCGCAGGTGGGGCTACATAACCACATCTGACCGAATTTTTTTTGCGTCAGCTATATTATAACACTTATCTAATATCGTGCATTCGCGGAGAGAGTTGATCACCGTACTCAGAAAGGCAGGCCTTTCGGGTCTAGAACAGAGAATTTTGTGCTTTCTTAAATAGTTGCAATAAATGGCCTTCGGCATTCATACAATCCCCAGCTCAGTCGTTCGCGTTCCTGGCAGGTACTTTTGATACAGCAGCTTCCTATTGTGCGTTATTTAAAATTGTTGAATCAGACTCATGACCTAGTACCTCCAACGCTGGAGGAAACGCAATATTTCAAATCAACATACGTTAATAGTTGATACCATTACCTTAGAGCAAAGCCACCAAAAATCAAGCATATCACGAAAGAACATCTGGAGAAACTCAAAGAATTAGGAAAATATACGTAAATGCTCGCCATCAAAACGGACAAAGGCTCTGGGCTCGTTCTAATGAATAATAGTGTTTACGTTTCGAAAATGGATTTAATCCCGGCTGATGGCACGAAGTTCGAAAGAGAGAGGCTAAAAAAGGATCGAACAACGAACATATAAGACCAACTTCCTAAACGTCTTCGGGAATTGAAAGACCAAGGTTTTCTCAGTGAACAAAAAGTCGAAGCTCTTAAACCCACAGGCACAGTGCCTTAAAGGCTATGTGGTTTGCTAAAAATTCATTAACCCCACCTTCCAATGCGGCCGATATCAGACATGGGTAAGTCCCCCCATCATGCAATTGCTAAATGGCAGACAGAAAGGCTTACGCCGATTCGACACAGAATAGCGTCACACAATTTACGGGACACAATGGAATTCGTCGATTCCATAAGACATACAAATCTTAATGGGAAAACGATGTTGTCCCTATACGTCGCGTCTTTGTTCACTAACATTCTCACTGGAATTATAGAATTTATATGTGAAGAGATTGTAAGACTGGATTTCCCAGTCGGAATACCGGTCGGAGACCTGAAGGAATCGCTCTTTCGTTGCGCGCTAACTGTCCAATTCAGTTACGATGGTCAATTTTATCGCCAAATCGATGGGATCTTAGGGATGGGATCACCCCTTTGGGCTCTGCTAGTTGATGTCTTCATGGGGAAACTAGAGAAAACCCAGTTCTGTCCAATGATAAAGTACCTCTTCTCCTATGCTCGATATGTTTATGACATTTTCGCAATAGCGGATGAAAAGCTTGATTTGAACACTCTCCCGTATATAGTGAACCGGGCTCACCCAGTGTTAACCTTCACCTTGGAAAACGAGAACGGAAAGTGACTCCCCTTGCTTGACGTCCAACGTAATCCAGCGAGCGAACGTCGTCGTTTAAAGGCTACTATCGTGCGCACGTACCCAGCCGCTAAGACAAGATATGTTTCATAGGCACTCCGTTTCTTCCCCTTGAAGGTAAGGACAGAATGCCTTTTCGGGCCTCTTCAATGAGCATGTACACCTTCATTTGCTCCTGTGGGTCGAACAGCAAAGCGCCAAGTTAAACGGATGCGAGAGCACCAACCTGCCTGGCTATATCAAGGTGGGGAAAAGTCCATCTCTAGCTCACTTGTGACTTGTTTGGCCGACAGAATCCACCGGGTAGACGTCAAAAAAGCATTTCGAGTCATCTATAAAGTATCGGCCAGTCACCCCAAGTTCCTGCGTTAGGAAATACTTGCGACGGCAGAGGCCATACGGTTAGCCAGGCCAGCGTTGTGCTGGCATAAAGCGTGTGTACAGGCGCTAAGCCTCCCCTGGGTAAAGACAAACCCAACATACGTGTTCGTACCAGCCACGTTGCGCTATTGCCCCAAAACACAGACAACTAATCGCCAGACACCTCCCTCCTCCCCCTCACTAAACTCCAGACAGAACTAGAATCCGACCACTGAGCTCTGAACGTCCTTCAACCCTCTCACCCATTTTTAATTTTACTGGATGCTTAATTTTTGCTAGTCTGACCTTATATAAATATACAGGTCTGATGATGAAAAATCGAAAGCGTACGCTTGCCCGACTTGACTTCTTAAAACATAATCTGTCCTGTGACAGTCCAGGGGACGCAGCAGATGTGTGATTGCTGTTGGGATAGAGCATACAGCTGTAGTTCTCATATGTTTTCGCCGTGATATGAAATTACGAAAAAAAAGCCTTGCTTGACGTCCCCTCCCACATGAACTGTCGTCATGAGGAGATGGGGATAGTAGCGTGGGAGATTGTTTTACACTTCGCAACCCACGAAAGAATGTTTGACTACCCAAAATCAGGTAACTAACTGGGGGATGTGGACTAACGTTCTTGATGAAAAATCCGAAGCATACGTTTGTCCGACTTGATTTCTTGAATTGTGTGAGTTAATTGTGATTGTTTACCTGGCGAACAGTTCTGCATAAGTCCCTATAAGCTTCCCCTAGTTCGAATTACAGTGATAATACCTTATGTCTTCAAGTAAGCGCTTGGTTCTCACTGTTGTGGTTAGGATCTCACTCGATCCCATTCTGTTCGTTCGCCAGCTTGCTACTGATGACAGCGAACGTTGTGTCATAGGACGCACCACATTTTATACATAAGCAGCTCACTAAGAGTGCAACAGGCCAGAGGTAGACAGCTATTTCACGATCTTTACCGATCATCGGTACGCCAAGGTCCACATGAAGAAAGGTATATCAACATGTCAAGTAAGGGTTTGGCCCACACTGTTGTTATGATCTCACTCGACCCCACTCTGTCACTCACTTCATGTGGGTATAACGTACTAATGATCAGTAAAGACTGTTAAACGTCTGTCTGCGTCTGGTCTGTCGCACTCTTAGTGAGCCATCATCAACACTGTCAGTGCCCACACACTTGCTCAACCGATGCCCAATCTAGCCGCCTCACTCAAAAACACTACCAGGTAACCTAAAGTGCTTCCGCATATCCTTCTTCGGTTTGGGTAATCATGGTTCACTTGTTTACCTATACCTATATCTCATAACCTACCGTAGACCGCCCCCTCCATTTCGACCCTGCCAGCCTTTCGCGAATAATTCCTCTTGTACTTTTAAAGTGTATGTCTGCTCTTCCGCATCTTTATCTGCTAGATGGAGGACCAAGAAAATCACACTGCGAAACCCCACCAGGCAGGACTATGCATTGTGTCCCGAACTGACCAATCGGAAGGCCTTTACGATCGATTTTGTTCGCGAGCCGCAAAGCCTCGATAATGACATCCAATCAGAACAGGCGCCCATGAGCCAGCGGAGTCTGGCTTCCTCTCTGGGCTCAAAGCACTCCGGCTGTTCCCCAACACCGCCTTCATCGCGTCAGCAATGGCCGCAACTCATTCTACTACCGGCGCGCTCTAAACTCCGTGTTGGAATCAAGTTCATACCGGTTGAGTTGGGAGAAGACGATCATACCGGCGAAGTGGTGTTCAAGTGTCAAGAGGTAGAGAGCCCCTGTCGATGTCCTGACTTTCACTCCTTTCAGTTACGCACGAGGCTGGAACCTGGGATTGCTTGTAGACATCCACTTCTTTGAGCCTAGGTTAATCTTCCTGTGCTTACGTGCAGATTAAGAGATAATACCTACTTATTTGCCACTCATTCTTTGGAAGTCAGTAGCATCTGCCACTCGTAGGCAGTTTCGGTCGGAACGGACAGACAAGAGGTCTATTCGTTCCCACGTTACATGCGAAAAGCAAGTTTGTCAGCTTTAGAACTCAGTCGAAGATTTCATGCCACCATTATAACCACAACAAAATGAGAGAGACAGAGAGAGAGAAGAGAAGAGAAGAGACGAGTCCCAGAAAGTAGTCTTGAAGAAGGAGACACGATCGCTGGGACAAGAGCTTTATTAGCCTGACGTTTCGGATTCCTGCTCGAACCCATAATCAGAGACAAAAGCAGATACGGGTGGTTCATGCACACGGGGCTGCAGTATTTATATCATGCAGTCGCCATGCTACCGCATAACTATGAACATTCATGGCTACCCATTTCATCCGGGATTGTAGCCCTTAGTGTGTTAATTGTTTGATGGTCGACATTGGCGTCGATAACTGCTGCGATTTCATCACGTGCGTTGGGTCTTGGTGTGATGATTGCTCGACCATCTGTTCGACCGAGTTGGAGTTGGACTGGAGTTGGGAAAAGTGTTCACTTGTGCGCTCCCCGCGTGGCTTATTACTCCGCCTGGGCGAAGTCTCAGCAACGAGTATGGAAGGAGAAGTTCATTGCACTTGTTAACGGACTGGGGGCCAGTAAACCATGACTCAAGCAGCTCCCGGCCCACGCGGTTGTCACCTCTTGCGAGAATTTCGGCCTCGTCGAATTTGAATGTGTGACTGAATCTCGTCGAATGAGCCGCAACTTGAGAGCTGGCGTCATTTCTCCGCACCGCTGAAGCGTGTTCGGCCATTCTCGGGTCATCAAAGCCAATGGCTACCCGCCCAACTTCGTCAACTGGTGCATACACAAAATGGACAAAAGGCTTAACCGCGTGTCTCCTTCTTCAAAAGTGAGAGATGCTGACCTTGCTTTTCTTCCCCCACATCTCCCTCTTCAGCTCGAGTGCTGGCGCTTCAGACTGGCCGGCCGGGGAGATCTGCCGAGCCTACGAGCAACGCTCTCAACTACCGCACAGATTGGACGAGCAAAGACCTTCCTCATGCCATTCTTCAATCCCCTAACCTATCCAGTTCATCTCAGGGTCCTGCTGAAGCCGTTTGAACCTGCCCCTTCGATGACTTTGAGCTGGAGGGCAGGTACCAGAGCGTCCCAGAAGGATTTCAAGCCGGACTATCTGCCGCGGTTTGAGGCATTCCGGTTGCTGATAAACCAGGAAAAGTATGCTCTTACAAGGGTCTGATCTATTTCATGTCTTCTGAAGTGGGAACTTTTTATCGATATTCCAATGCCTCATTACACCAAGTGCATCTAAAGCTCTGGCAGAATGTTCCTGTTAAATCCATAGACATCTACAAAGCCTTGGTCGGGGCTAATACTTGCTTATTTTGTGAAAAAGTAGATGCGGATTCACATGCGAAGATAGTACGCTAGAGATAATTTAACCAAATCGCAGTTCCAGGAGACGCTGCAGTAGGCATTTGTGGACGGATTAACGTCGCGGTAAGGTTCGTCTGTAGAGTATACACGGACCTATCCTCCACCGAACATGATTTATGTCCTGGTGCTACTGGCGTCTGTCAGACTGGGAGGCCTGAGTGAGCCGCAAGGAGCCGACACGACTAGGCTTTTATTCATATTTGTGCCATTTTCAACAGGCGTTTATTGGCACACTAAAACATAGTGCTTTGTGTCACCGCAGCATCACCCTTCCTCTTCCTGGGGGAGGGGGGTGGAGTTCGCAAGTATGAAATGTGAGTGAATAAAAAGACGTATCAGGCGTAATGCTTAAGTTGACAACGATTAGGGAAACGGATCGAACGAACGCTGCGTGTAGGATCTTCGGGTAAAAACGGTGGCGTGGAAGTCGTAGGAGGCAGCGCGTGGCGTGTTGGAGGCGGCAGGGACAATCGGAGTTGATTGTTGACTGTTGATTGAAACCATCTGTGCGCGATCGCTTGAGTGCAATATGAAATCCTTGGTGACATTTAATAGGGGGCAAAGAGGTCGCTCAGGGGGAGATTTTACTAGTTTACACGCCCTGTCGACGAGGGCAAGCATAGAAGACCAGGCGGGGACCAATTTGTGACTTGCTTGCCGCAGCGCATAGAGCGATGTCTCGGAGAGTAAGCGTTACTTGATGCGACCTTTGGCTTCCCCATCAGTTAAGTGTTCCCGTCTCCCGTGGAGTATCCAGTAACCTGTACACACTGTCGTAAACACACCCAGTGATAGAGCACTTTAAGTACGGTTTTAAAGCGTGTGAACTTGCTCATTACGTCAGGGGGAGGGCGAACTGCGGTGATACAAAGCGTCTTCTCCTAGTGTACCAACAAACGACCGTCAACACTGACACAACATCGAATACAACCCGAAAAGATGTCGTTATGTAGCCCCACCTGATGGAAACAGTAATGTTGGTGTTGGGGTTAGGGTTAGGGGTTAGGGGACCTATTTCTCAACCACTCAAAGTACAACCGCGCACTCACAGTCGGTTTCCTTTTGTATACAATTACCTGACATTGTCTCCTGTGCGTTCCCCGGCCCCACCTGTAAAGAACCCCCATTACCACCGGTCCCGTAATACAGGTGGCTGGTGTTTGTTTACTTCGGGTGCGACTACAAAACCACATCCGATAAAAATTCCTACCGGAGATCTGGAGATTAGAATTAAGAGAAGACCTAAAATCTTAATCACACCAGCACTTCGTGGCTCAACAGTCTTCACAAATCCTTGAAGCCAGCATTAAACTTCGCCCAAAAATGGTCGACATTGACTTAGTTGTGGATGTCAGTCGTTCAACCGTACAAGACAAAGCTGTGAATAGATTACAGAAAACGAACACTTAATTATATTTTATGTTTTTAGATTATTTGTTCATTTTGAAATTATTGTTCCAAATGTTTCAGCAGAAAATATTCTCCA
Organism: Spirometra erinaceieuropaei; assembly: GCA_902702965.1. Taxonomy (NCBI): domain Eukaryota; kingdom Metazoa; phylum Platyhelminthes; class Cestoda; order Diphyllobothriidea; family Diphyllobothriidae; genus Spirometra; species Spirometra erinaceieuropaei. The sequence continues at coordinate 307,319 of CACRXP010000398.1, read as the reverse complement.
TCCCCATGGCCAGAAAACAACTTTATAAATGCTATGAGAGTAGATGGGTGTAAATGAAGAGTGTACAAATATTGTGGGAACAATTCGAGTCTCAATGTCTGTTTTTCGGTCTCTACATGTGCCATAGATAGTAATACTGAATGCCGGCATGCCGATGTGCGGCAAGAGATCGACCAGACGCTACAGCGCTTAGGGCGGAAAGAATTCGCGGAAGTTAACTCAGGATAAAGGGGACGAAAAACACCCAGAATTCAATCCGCAAATGGCTTGATCGTTGTGAAATGTTGTTTTGTTATAATATCAACTACAGTATATATGTTACTTCATTAAATGTTGACTGAAATCACGAGATGTGTTTTCAATTCCGAAAAATTACTTTAATAGGGTTATAATGCTAACTCTTGTGTGAGATAAGGCCAAAATATTCCCGTAACTTAAGAATGCCGGCTTTCGAACGAACTTCTTTCCGCCCGACTGCAAGAACTATAATCTGCAAAATGACTACTTACGTAGCATGCTTTTTTCCCATCGATTTTCGATGTCTTTATAAATTCCAATATATTTTAGGGTAAGGTTATACCATACTAACAGCACAGTTACTATCCAAAAGCCCATACACGCGTAATTTCGCCGATGTTTTGCCGTTGCATGGCGCAGCTGCGAGGGGTTCGGCTCGTCAGTGGGTCCCCCAGCATTCCCCGTGTGTTTTCTGGTAGATACTCCAATTTAGAAATTGTCGCTTTTTAATTTCCTCAGAAATTATCTACGAAGTTGGAGTAGATCAGTTCATTCAAGGTCTATGGTCTCAGCCGAACCCCCCTCAGCTGCGCCATGCAGCGGCAAAACATCGGCGAAACACGCGTGTATGGGCTTTTGGCTAGTACCTGTGCTGTTAGTATGGTATCACCTTACCCTAGAGTATACTACTAACTGCCTGTCGGCAGTTAATGAATATTACGCGGTTATCCGCTGTGGCCGATGGACTTCGGCCCAAATATTCATGTATAAAATTCTCGGTCTGAGCCTATAGACCTTGAATAAAGTGAACTACTCCAACTTCGTAGATAATTTATCAGGAAATTAAAGAGCGACAATCAAATATCTATATATATAAAAATGGAAGGTTTTTTTTTCTGTGTTATATCTAATCTCCGAAAGTACTGCACCGATTGCGCTGAAATTTGGACACAACCCGACCCGCGCATAGGGCCGGGTTGTTGGCTGCTCAATTTTGTAATTATACCGAGGGTATGCCTGTGATGGGTAAAAAACCGGACTTTCTCCGGCCTAACAACGCCACCTGCTGCGGCCACTTGACCTACATCCGCGCGGACACATGTGCGCCCAGACTGTGGCCACTTGACCGACATTCGCTCAAACGCGCGTGCTCCGCCCGACGGCCGCGCTCACCCCACCACCCACCCTGCAGGCACTTGAGCAGGCCCTCCACCCTCTCTGGGCCGATGCAATATGGGCCGCCAGAGCAAACCACCCACCCTGCAGCAAAAAAAACGCAACACTTGGACGCCACTTAAAATTGTCCCACAGCCCACATAATAGGGCCGTCACCGCTTACTCGGGGATCCTCGAGGGCGAGGACTGGATGCAGTTAACACCAGCCCCCCCCCCCCCCCCCGCACAACCCATATAATAGGGCTGTCACCCAGTGTCAGCTCAGTGTTGTGCAGCTCGGCTTGCGGAAGCCCGGTTTCGGTCCCAGCGACCGCGTTCTGCAGCTTCAGGTTTGCTTAGTTCACAACAGAATGAACAATAACAGCTGAGAGTGGCCGAATGGCGCCAGCGAGAAACAGCAGACGAGCGTCAAACACGACTCCGTGTTCAGCATTCACGCTGCGCTCTGGAGAACACATTCATTTGCGTGATGCTGTTGTAAACGACGGTACGGCAAAACCCGTTGGAAGACTAACGATTTTGTCATCCAACATACACCGGCAGTCGGAGACCGACTTCAACGCAGTATTCACTTAATTTTCGGGATGGTGCCGATGGATATCACCTCAACGTTAGGATGATAAATCCAGTCAGTGACGAGGAAACGCACATGAAATGCAGCGCAATGAACTACTACTCCTGCCGACTTATGATTCGACAGAATGTAAGTAATCCCCTTTTGAAATGCTGCCAATTGCTTCATCACTGCATTGTGGATACGTATGCAAGAATCGAAACAGGACGCCTGCTTTTCATTCGCTTGAATCAGACCGAGCTGCGCTCTAAAGAATATATTCCTTTTGTATGATGCAGTTGTAAACGACAGTAATACAACTAACGTTGTAGGGCTACTGATTTTGTCCTCCAAATACACAGACAGTCCACGCCATATGCTCGGATACGCTCGAGGTGCAATTGCTTACGTTTGTCAGTATGGGCGTCCAGACCTACTCATTGCATTCACATGCAATCCAGTTTGGGGGGATATTTGTCAGCTCTTACTTCCTGGGCTATCGCCAGTGAATAGGTATGACATCACAGCACGTGTTTTTAAGAAGAAACTGAAATCGCTGATGAACTTCATGGTGAAACGCGAGGTGTTTGGGTCTGTGAGCTGCTGGATGTATTATGGGGAATGGCAAAAGATGGGCACTGCCCCACGCACATGCCTGGATCTGGCTCTACAACAAGATCACTTCCAACGAAATCGCCGATGAAATATGCGCTGAACTATCTGACGCCGACGTCGACAATGATTTGCACGCAGTCGCGGCGATGAAAACGATCAGGGAAAGACGTCGGCAAATTGACAACCGTACGAATGCGAATCGGTGACGTACAAGTCGGTAACCGCTGGGTTGTTTCGTATTCGCCTTTGCTTTTAAAAGCAAACGAAGCTCACATAAACGTGGAAAACCGCAATTCCGGGAAATGAATTAGGTTAATTTGTAAGTATGTGAATAAAGGCAGCGACATGGCCGTTTTCGGTCTGCAACGCGAAAGGAGGGGGAGGGATGTGGACATACAACTCGATGAAATCGCGCAGTACAGTTAGAGAATGAGCAATGCGTTTACTTTACAGCTGCAAATGTGCAACAAGTTGCCTTAAGTCCACCGGCAACAGCATTAGCTGTGTTCTTCGCGTTCAGCCAAAATGACGCGTTTGCAAAAACACTGCTGCATTCGGAAGTGCCTAAGTATTACACAGGGAATGCGTGTAGAAGGCATCTTCCGTCGAATACGCAAGGACAAATCAAATGATGATTTCACAGTAGAAAATCTACAACGAGGTGTTAATAATGATTGAGGATGTGTACGTAGAAATCACGAACAAAATTCTCAATCAAATGGGAAAGCCATCACCAAAAGCGATCTGCTGCTACTTCGTTAGACGTGGATTTGCGGCGTGAGCAAACCTACCACAGGGTTGATCTTCTGTCGTATCTGCAATCAAGCATTCCTAAGTTAACACTGGAGCAGGATGGTATTTACGATCAAATAATGCGGACTGCCAATAGCGGGTTTGGAGGAATCTTTTTGGATGCGCCAGAAAGGGATTGGCAAAGACGTTCCTACTACGACTGATTCTGGCAGCACTTCAGTCCAAAATTGACATAGCTTTGGCTCTTCTGTCGTCCGGAATAGCTGCGAACTTGCTACCCGGTGGAAGAACGGCTCATTCAGCTTTGCAATTGCCGTTGAACGCGCAATTCATTGGAACTCCACGTGCGACATTTCCAAGACATCCGGCATGGGAAAACTACTGCAGAAATGCAAACTTATTGTTTGGGATGAATGCACAATGGCACACAAAAATGCTGGAGGTACTTGACCGATCATTGCAAGATTTGCATGGACACAGCAGACCATTTGGAGACGCATTGCTACTGTTCGCAGAAGACTCGGGCAAACACCGCCTGTAGTTCCTCGATCGACACTAACTGACGAAATAAATACCTACCTGAAATACGCTACGTTGTGGCGCCACCTCCAGACGTTAAAATTAACTACGGATATGCGTGTCCAGCTGCAAAACGACTGAACAGCTGAGATATTATCACACCAATTGCCGGCAATTGGGAACGGATCGGTGTCGGTTGATCCAACTTCAGGACGCATTTCACTGCCTCCTACCTTCGGAAATTTAGTGTCCTCAGAAGAAGACTTGGTTGAAAAGGGGTTTTCCGATATTCAAACCAATTATACGAATCACGATTGCCTGAGCGAACGAGCTATTCTTGCGGCCAAGAACCAAGAAGTCTACCTACTTAACCATACTATTCAGTCTAAGGTACAAAGCGGGGCAGTTCCCATGCACGTCCGTCGACACTGTTGTGGAACCAGGCGAGGTAGTTAATTGTCGCACAGAAATTTTGAATTCGCTTAATCTGCCAGGGACGATGGCGCGGTTACTGTGATTGAAAATCGGTGTGCCGGTTATAATGCTGCGAGAAATTAACCAGCCGAAGCTTGCCAACGGCACGTGGCTTGCAGTAAACCCATTAGTGAACAACGTACGGGGATCCAATATCTCGACAGGACCTTTTAAAGGAGAGCATATCCTTATTCCTCGCATTCCACTGATTCCAACTGACATACCATTTCGATTTAGGATACTACATTTCCCCATTCGACTGGCGTTTGCATTTAAGATCAGCAAAGCTCAGGGCCAGTCCTTAGAATTGGGCGGTTTTGGATCTGCAAACGGATTGCTTCTCACATAACCAATTATACGTTGCGTGTTCGCCAGTCGGCAAACTAGACAATATTTGTGTCTGCGCAGACTGAGCCACAGCAACGCGTGGCGGGGTCCAGCTAGTAATGTCATAAAAAAACAATGTGTAAGGCAAGTGTCAAAGAAAACTGGGCAAGTAATTACATACAACAAGCATTGGTCACGGGTATAAATTTGTCTGTGAATGCCTCCGATGTCAAAATTGTACAATAACTAGTGCGTTACTGAATGGACCAAGTAGTATCGAAACAAGCGCATATGCTTCGGGCAGGACGAAGAGTAGATTTCCGCTTGCCAAACTGAACAGATTGAATTTGGGGGTCACAATGATCTCTGATCCCAGAAACATTCCAGCCGGCAGTGCCGCACTCAGATGTTTTGCTGAGGAGGAGGAGATGGTACAGGACTGTGTTAAAAGGCATAACAGTAGTCAAGAAATGCAAATATGAACGAGCGGCAACCATTGTTTAGGCAGATTGAACCCTAAGAGCAACAGTATCCACGGTACTACGCATGGTTTTACATGCATGTTGCAAAGGGTCGAAAAATTTGGCGGAGAATAGCATAATGGCATTTAAGGCAACTCTTTCAGTGAGCTTCAGAAGTGTGGTGGAGCACGCGGTTGGACGGAAGGATTTAGGATCAAAATTAATAGATCTTTAGCGATGGAAGTGATTCTTGCAGTACTCCTAAGAGTCCGGCATTCATGACTCCATGAAGGACTTGTTAATAAGATGTGTTAAAACAGATGCAATCTGAGAAGAACAGGGCTTAAAGAGAAATGTTGAGGCACCATCCGGTCCGTTAGCTGTTTATCCACGAACCTTTTGAAGATACCTCACCACTGTGGCCACATACACAGAATAGAAGACGTTTGGTGATAGCAACGAAGACATGACGTAAGATTGCAGTCATTGGAAATAGAGATATATTGCATCATTAACATGTACCAGCATGCTTTGTTAGCCAGTTGGACGCTTAAGATCCCTCAATAAATCAGTGAAGGAAAGTATAAAAGAAAAGGTGGTAAACGAGGGGAAAATCTGGAGCGTAGAACCGAGGATTCAGGTTTCTGATTCTGACAACGATATTATAATGTTTTGATTCAAGACAAACCTTTCTGTTGAAATAGATCATGTTGATGGGACAAAACATGACTACTTGGGAACGAAGTATGACTCGCTGAGGGCTCGGAGAGTCCGCTTTGCTATAAGTTGCCAAGACGTCTGTCCCAGCTGGCAGGTGACCGTAATTTGAAAATTGGACCCTCGCGGACGACAATGTACACCGTGTGCCCTGGGCGCAAGACGGTTACCTGATTGTGACTTAAGTTTGAGTGAGGTGGACTTGCGCGCTCTCCTGTCCCTCATCCGGATCGAGCGCTGTGACTGAAGATTTAAACAACCCGTCTACGCCTGCCACGCACGACCCGCCCCCCACCAATGTGCCCCCTGCTTTCACGAGGTCGGCCGGAACCTCACATGCGCGAGAATGCCACATAAAAATGGAGCCGCTGAGTTCGATTCTCAGTCCTCCAGTCAGCCACTCCACAAAAACACACCTGTTGGCAACTTTGTTGTGACCAAGCGGTGTGGGTGTGTCCCTGTTTGTGAGCTACAATCGTCAGGTGAGATCCCAAGTTGTAGGGAGAAGACGAAAGGCACCAGAATGAGGAGTTTATTGTGCACAGAACCCGGGGTTGCCATCGCAGGCGGCAGTGGCCACTGGCGAAACCAGGACTGGGGTTGAATGCGCCCAGTCAGGCCTGGGAGTCCTTGCGGCTTTTGTAGGCTCGTGTTTGTAGGCTCAAGTGGTGGCCAGTCAGTGTGTTTTGCGCTTGCCGAGGGGTGGTGTCCCAGTGGCTTAGGTTGTGGTTACAGGAGGGAGGTGCGTCCAAGTGGCCGCACACCTGCGTAGGTCTTCTGGCCTAATCCCTACACTCTGTTCGCCGTTTGTATTCTGTTCAATTTGTATATAGTACATTTTCCCTTGACATGCCCTGGAATACGGTGTCGTACGAGCCTGATTAAGCTGTGAAATTCGACTACCATAAATTACCAGGTAGTGTTATTCTTCTCTATCCGAAAGGCAATATCCCCAGGCAGGCAGCATGGTTTGGTGTAAGATGAAGGCCAATCAGATATTTCAGCCAGTAGGGTTGCCGAAATCGACCAAATAAGTCTGTATTTGGATGGATTTAGAAGTTTGAATTTTCGCAAATTTCTCGATGCAGCGTCCACATAAGTACAAACCCGAGTGCCTAAACTCACCTTTTGGTCTGAAAGCGAAAAGATCATTTCCTAGCCACGGCTACTAAATGTGATTCCAAAAAGATCCTATGTATTTTCGAAAATTCGTATTAGGGGTGCCAGCGACCTCGAGAACCAAGTTGCGTACTGAGCTCCGGAGAATTTGCCAAAAGAAGCGAAAAGACGAGTTCCAGGAAGTAGATGCGATAGCTAGAACTGGAGATTTTTTGGCCTGACGTTTCGGATCCTCTCTTGAGCCTCTCCGCAGAGGGCACCGGGCGACCGATCATACCATTGACAGCGAACCGAATTACTGGGCCATTAACACGTCAAGAATAAACGATGGTGACTACATTTCAATAATTAATGACTCGGCTGCAAGGTAACTAACAATCATTACATCGATTAGGATCCGCAGCAATGCAACCCGGAGTTGCCAATTAGGGTAGGCATCTTGTGGCGGATCAACTGCCGTCTATAAATACTGGACGCTCTGTGCCACCATTGCCGTTATCTGTGACTGTCTCTGATGATGAGTTCGAGTGGTAATCCGAAACGTCAGACCAATAAACCTCTGGTTTCAGCGATCACATCTTCTTTTTCCGAACTCTGAACGGTTTTAACATGCAAATACATACACGCGTATATCTGCTTGCCCTTCGGAATCGTTGAAAAACTCCCGTCAACTTACCAAATAACACGAGTATATCTAAAATCTGGGTCTGCCACGGGAATATGGATTTCGCCAATGCTACATTTGGCCTCAGGCTGAATTCGAGGGAGCATTTATTCCCTTGTTCTAACTGTAATCGTAGCCCTAAGCCGAAACTTATCATACCATCACTAAACTAAACTAACCCTAGCTCAAGGCCTCCCTCCGGAATTTAGGGTTTACTATTACCGTGACCAAACAGAATCTGTAGCTTCGTGGAAAGATTGGACTGAAGGACGTCCTACTTTCTGTTCATTTGCTGTGTTGCTGAACCCTTTCTGGCGGTCGGACAGTTGCTCTTCGGCTGGTCGAGAGCCAACCCGCAGCATAGGACAGGAGTTCGCGTCCGATCTATCCTCTCTCCGGGAAAAAGTATAAATGCAGCGACCAAAGTGAACACCAAACTCGTGCGCACAGAAGCGCACTAAGCAGGACGCTCAAGTCTCCGTCTGAAAATAAAGAAGGACCTAGGCTTGACTGTCTGTCTAGTTATCTCTTCCTCTAAACGTTCCAAGGTCATTATTTTGGAACTGTTTTCTGGCGCAGTGGCGCGCTTAGTGGAAAGCAATCGATAAAATCGAAGATCGAAGACTCGGCAACTGAATTGGGCTGAGACGGGTTTTTACTGTCCCGAAAAGCAGAAGAGCAATCTTGAACAGAATTGTCACCTAAACATTCTCAATATAGGTTCGAAATTCAAGATCACTTAGTGGTAGAGCTCTCACAATATGTAGTGGATATGCTATCTCATGAAATTTTTGACCGAAATTCTGAAGCGTCTTTTCGATTCAAAAGGGTACTTAAGTAGAGATGTAATATTAACAGTCGTACAGCATAATCCTAAGGCCTTTCAGTCACCCCGGGAAGCCGGCTTTTAAATGACCTAATTCTCGGTCGTCAACAAAAAACGACACTGTAAAAATGACCACTTAAGTAGTATGTATTTCTCCCACCGGTTTTCAGTGCCTTTATAAATTTGGATACACTTCATAGAAGACATGCACATGAACATTCTCTCTTATATTCATTGGGTAGAAAATTACGTTTTTTTTTAAAATTTTATGCTTGAAGAGGAGGCATCTTTCGATTTTCCAAAAGTCTTTCGATTCCCGAATAACTTTGGCCGCACCTATCATCACACTTGCACTCAGGGTTTCCAAACTATATGCTGTATACCTTCTGTCAAACGAATATCGCACAGTTTCCCACGGTTTTAGGAAGATGTCACATAGTACCCACAAAAGCGTATGATGAATGTGGACTAGATCGCATACTTTATAGGCAACATTAATAAACGATTTTGAATGAATGGGCATCTCACGGTTTTATAAAATCTCATAATCGAGAGACACTCCCTCTTCAAGTAAAGAATTTGAAGAAGAAGTCATTTGTTGCCAAATGAGTACAAAAGGGGATATTTTTTATGCGTGTTTTCTAAAAAATATATCTGAATTCATGAGGACATCGAGGGCCAATAGTGAAACTTCATACGACCCAAGTAATCAATTTTACTAAGTGTAGATTTTGTAGAAGACCGAAAGAAAGTCATACAGAACCGGCTTTCTGGTGTGTCCGGAATAACTTAGCATCATGCTGCATGATACTTTGTAATCAAACGCTACTTAAGTACTCTTTCCAAATCAAAAACATATTTCAGAATCCCGGTTAAAATCCCATAAGATAGCACATCTACTGCAATCATCCGCATAAAAATATCCCGAGTTCCACTTACCCGTCATAAGTTAGGAAAATTGAAATCGCCTTTGTATTTTTCCTGACGAGAGGTCCTTGTAAGGTTATATTGTTCATTTCTAAATCCGTTTTCTCCTTCCTTTCAGGCAAATGACTCTGGGTCCCCAGGAGACGATAGACATTCCGATCTCTTTTGCACCCACGGAAATGCGCGAGTATGATGTTCTCTGCTGCGTGCAACTACGTAAAGTCCATCCAGAAGCAGGTCGAACTTGGCCCAACGGAATGACTGAAATTGAATGGTTCACTCCAATAAAGGTATTACGTTTTGCCAATAATTAATAACGTGTTGAGTACATCACATGCTGATCATCGAAGCTTAAAGTCAAAAATTTTATATGACTTTATTCCAAAGCCTTTTTGTGCAAGTTTTAATGACATCTTTTGAGGTCTAATTGTTCATAAGGTAAGAATCAATTTTCTGATGCCGAGATACCGCTAAATCATATCAATTCTTAAGGGTAAGCACACTTTCCGGTGTAGAAATAAAGTAGCTCTACAGCCCCCTTCACAACTTCCAACCGCCGAAATCACTGCATTTAACCGTATTGATTAGGTATATATGTTAGAAGTGGATCTCTAGCAAACCATATTATATGTGAGCATAGATAATTTACCCACCTTGCTCCTTCGAAGTTCATTGTCTTTAGCTTAAATACTGTCCAGCAACTTGACTCTGGGGGACATTAACACGACAGAGAATTTTCAGTCTAACGTGAAACTTTCAGTGCATATCTCTCTCTCTCTCTCTCACAGTCGACGCGATGTGAGATCGTACTTCTGGGATGGCAATTTGACCGTCCTAAACGAAAGCATCCACCGTGTGAATCATCACGGCGCATCACTGGTAACTTGCGTGTGCACTGTTCAGGTGCTATGTTTGACAACACCATGGTTCTCATATCAGAAGTTTGGTAAGGCCGATCGGATTAAACTGTAGCGGGCAGCCATCATGACCGGTTTGGCCCTACTGTTCAAGATCTCGCTGCCTCAAGGTCATTCACGCCTTTGCAGTGAGCCATTCTAGAGTGGCCGCATGGGCAGCTGCGGCTGTGCGGACGCAGGTATGCCCGAGCTGTCGGTCGTGTGATTTCAGGTCAGCGTCAGGATGACCTTGAGGCATCGAGGTCTTGAGCAATGATGCCAGACCGGTCATGATGGCTGCCCACCAAAGAACCAGCTTTTACTGGGAGAAAGTGCGTACAAGAGACTCTGCAAGCAGTTACCGTAGGCTGTCTCTTCAGGCCGGTTTTCTGGCCTCTAATCTGTCTGAATTGTGTCTGCCTGTAATCAACCAACGAAAAGACTTCGTTGCCTGACTTCAAGCCGACGCGGGGGTAGCCTTATGTTGTCCTAGCGGCGGATCGGCCGGGAGCTTGGGGCGGGCAGAAAGGCAGTGGCACAAAGCGGCGGCGACGACGACCAAATGAGCAGAATGCCGCAACATTACTTTTTAGTGAAGCAGATTTGCGCAGAATCAAGTGCACTCTCTCCTCCCCCCCCCGCTCATCTGACTGCGATGGCAAGGTAATTTGTAGCCAATCGCAGGCGGACTCGGCCTCAGTGACAGACAAAGTCAAGCAACTCGTCTGCGCGTGCCACGCACGGCCTGGTCCGCATTCTGGATGTGCCTGGCTGCGACAGGAGCGGTTCGGTTCTCAATTTCGTGAGCATCAGAGTGGCCGACCTGTGGACTAGCCGTTGCAGCCTGACTCTCGCTCCCGAGAAAAACTAAGTCATTTCATCAGGTATCAACCTCCTTACCTACAACTCTTGGCGCGTTGTGACAGACTCGAACGCGTCAGATTTATTATGGTGAGCAATAGGCTGATGTGCGGTGAGGACGGATTCTCCGAGTGCCGTCCTTACTCCTTCTTCCCTTACACCAGTCGATTGTGGGAGTCTGTCAATCAAGAGATGATGGAGTCGGACGTACGGGCCGACACGACGTGAGGGCCTGTGTTTGAGGCCTGGCGCAGCTAAGTTGGTAGTTATGTGCTTGTGATACATTGTAACCGTCGTCTTGGTTCAGTGCATCCAAACCACAGGCATTTTTGGGGGGTGAGTCGCCCGGGGATTAGAACTTCCTTTAATGGTCAACGGATTCGGATTCTAACCTCGGGAGTGCGTATGATGTTTGGTATCAGCAACAAATAAGGCAGCAATGTCCAACCCAATGCTCCTACCCTTGTCATTAAAACGCCTCTTTTTGATATCTTTTTAGTGCTAATTGCTCGTATTATTACTCTCTACTATGCCAGCCAGGTATGTTTCGAACAACTCCTCCAATCCACTATTGTAAACACTTATCTTCCCGAACCCAATTATGTCATCTAAAGAACCATGCGTTCCTTACTTACGTTCGTGCTACAACAGTCTCCATCACTCAGGGGTAACCATTGTAACGAACTAAACATGACTCCCCCTCCCAGGGTGAACAAGTCAAGTGAGTTTTTTGACCCCTTGAGTGGATGCTGAAGTGCAGTTCCGGAGTTAAGGATGACATCGAACCCGAGAACGACCGCGCGTTTGACTACACGACAGGTATTGTCGATATATTTAAGTGGAGACATCAGGGAATGGCTTAAATGGTGATTATAAAGATCAGTGACGCCACGCCCTATTTTTTGCTTGATTAAAGCCACGAAACGCATTCTCAGACGGGCATTGGTCAGCCGCCTAGTTCACCTTATGGCCCTCTTTCTTTGGGGGATCTCTGATGGATTCGACGGTCAAGATCTATACGGAAAGGCGCGAAGAACCTTAAAGGGACGATGTGACCAGCTCCTCGTGGACTTGCTGAGGCTGTCGTCTCTCGATGAAATACGGGATCCAGACGAATTTTCTGTTCGAGTTGGAAGTGATGGACTAAATGCACTATTTTCCTGTTATTCTGTCCTGACTGTACCTACTGGTTTACTGGGCAGATTTGCGGCCGCAGCAGTGGTTCCACCTTTTCGTATCATGCTTCGATCCGGAAGCCTTCATCGGGATTCCCAGTACTGGATGTAAGTCGGTCAAACCTCCAGTGGGTGTTAGTCTGCAGCGACCTGACTCCGGGAACCTAATGAAAAACTGTGCCTCTTGGGCGTACTTGCATAGGCATAACAACGACAGTCTGGTTTTAGACCAATCACAGCTAAGCCGGCCAGTCAACTTTACTGCTGACGTAGACATGCCCTCCCTCAAGGCGCTCTGGCAAGTGCCTCCGGTGGCAGTCGGACGCCTGTTCGGCCGGCACCGGGCGTGTGCCTCTTTTCCGACTGTCAACCTACCCCAACCTATTCGGTATTCATTCCGCACAGAGTGCAATACTCTCTCTCTCTCTCTCCCTCTCTCTTTACCGACATGCAGCTTCTCTTCTTCCCACTCGAAAGCTGAATTAAACGTCGTAATCGTTAAGAATTGCCCGCAACGTTAGCCACCTCGTCAAATCTTTTGGTTGACAATGCTCTAAAGGGACTGTCGACGTTCAGCGTCCTCTCTGAAGTCATACGCTTAAGGTGTCGATTAAACGTTTGAAGATTTCTCACAGTTAACCTACGGAAGTTTCTAGGTGCATCTCAGAAGCAATACTTGAGGAGCACCGGAGAAGACAGTGGAAGGACGACAGATGAGACCGATGACGCTCCAGCCGCCGAGACTACTGACTACGTAAACGTGGGAATGGCAGACCTTGAGAAAGAGAGAGAGAGAGCTCGTCTATGTCAGTCAGCGTGCTCTGAGACCACACCTCCCTACTACACAAGGTTACCCATCTTAACGGTTTAAATGGATAACATTTGTTTCCAAGTTGCCAATGCCGTGGCGCATAATGGATTGTGTTCAGACGAAAAGGACAAGGGCCCGTCTGAAGTTGCTATCTGACCAAAAACGCATCTTCTTACTTTACACCGGTGCGCACCTTCCAGCTTAAGGGACTTTCTGCAGACAGAAAACAGTCAAGTCAGCTATTTCTCTTCCTGTGTTAAAAGGAATACTCGTATCACGTGGAGCTGGAGATTTCATCGACACATCCTGCTTGTAGGACGGAATATGCGCTATATCTTTTGTCGATTTCGCCTTCTTTTCACTGCGTAGGCACGGCAAAGTAATTAGCCTTGTCGACGACTGAAAAAAAACAATAAGTTGATGCACTGGACACTTATTATTTTCAAAATGAAGAAAAACCATCAATAATTCCAGCAGATGTCGTTATTGTGGGTTAGTTACCGTCTTTATCGGCTCTAAATAAAACTTATATACGGAAAGATGAGACTTAAAAGCATTAGGGGTCTTCATTCCGGAAATGTGTCACCAGTAAAGTGTGGGCTTTGATCACGCCCCGCCTCCGTCGAGCCCACTGGAAAAGAATACCTAGGGAATGTCCTCGATGATATTTAGACAGTTGTACAGAGTCCTTCAAGGCATTTCCCACCTTTGCTGAGGGAATTTATGTGTGCAGTGAAGAAACAGATTCCATGTCTCAACCAACGCATTCACCGCTTTACAAGCCTGTGATAAGTCCGGCTAATTAAAAAATCGATCAACTCGGAATTCTAAGCAAAAGTTTCGTGAAAGTTGCTGAGCGGAGCATCCTACAGGGTGATGGATCTAAAGGATGCCAAGTGTTATTATTGGTATCGATCGAACACCAGGACCATTTGTTTATTTTTCCTACCTTTTGAGCTCATGAAGTTGCCCATCGTCAGAGATGACAGTAACAGCATCTTCAGAAAAAGCGACCGCTATTGACCTAGCACCGGCATACAGAGCTCCGCCCAGCCACCTAAATACCAGCGGCACTGGTTACTGATTGGTTAGTGGTCACCGGTCATGTGTTCTATTGCTACTGTCATCGCTTACGATAGGCGCCTGCAAGAGTTCGAAAGTTCAGAAAAAAAACCGTTCTGACTTTTAATCAGCCTCCTTCTTCCTTCCTCACCCATTCACCTGAAACTCGGGCTTTTGCTAATATTGTTCTTCTTATTGTTCAAGGGCCTGCCTGAAATGCTGGGAGCCTGTGAACCGCCAAGAGGCCTCTTTCTTCGGGATTCTGGCCCACTGGGGACGGATGTCGCCGCCGCCGCCGCCACTGCAGAGGAGACTCGACAGACGTCAATCCGAATTGTTGGCGCTGCCTGTACTGCTTCCGGCTTCCGATTGGAATTAAGCCTCGCTGGGCACGTGCCACTGGGTCTGCGAGACCCCGCCATGTCGCTAAACCGAGCCCGGCTCAGTCGACGCAGCAGGCGGAGGCCTGTCAGCGCTGAAGGCCAGCGGATGTCATCGAGGCACCAGTACCAGGCCTCCTCCAGTGAATTCACATGGCTGGTCAAGCCTGTTGAGCCGGCTGCCTACCGGCCCTCTGGTGGAACTGGTCTCCAGGGCGCGCTTGGGGAACGTCTTTTACAGTCATCGTTGCAGATGCAGCTGGAACGGGAACATCACGACACGAAGACCGGTCTTGTGTGGCTGACCTTCAGCGTCCTATTCACTCCCTCGCGGTCCTTCACGTAAGGTTCTCCGAGTTAGCTCCCCTTCCCCTCCCAAACCTATAGGCAGTGACCGATGTCTTGAAATGTTAACCGAAATTCTGAAGTGCGTTATTGATTAGGATGGATTACTTAAGGGGTTTTTGGTGATACTGATTATCTCGCAGCATAATGCTGTGATATTTCAGACATGCCAGGATGTTGGCTTTTAGCTGCACTTTTTTCAGGTGCCTGAAATGACCGCACTAGGTAAAACATGACTGCTTACGTAGTGGATATTTTACCATGGATCTCCGGCCCTCCTGTAAATTCAAATGTACCTTTTAGAAAACATTCATGAGAATATCGGTCGGATCTTCTTGCGTAGCCGTACCTACGGTAGAAAAGCCTCAGCCCAACTTCTAACCCTAACCCCAATCCCCAACAAGTACGGCTACGAAATAGGATCTTGCCTCGAACGTCAAACGGCTGTAGACCTAACGCTCACATTTTTTACACTTTCCCTGAGATGAGCGGGTTCAAACTGAGATTTCAGCGAATCCGTTAACACCCCAAAAGTTAAGGTTGTCTACCAAATGCCTCTGAAAATATGTCTCCCGTGGTGCGAATGAAGTGTGCCTGGGTGACATACTTGTGGTTCTAGTACCCTCTTTTGACGTTCTGGATGTCATGTTCCGCTTGAATTAAATACTTCCAAGGACGGACTGGCAAATAAAGATGAGACCTAGACAGCAACTGTTGCAAGCCCTCTCCAACCGGTGGGTGACCAACTGCGGGCAGAGTTACTTTTCCCTGAGATGTCCATTCGATCAGCGCACCCCCGTCTCACTGTCACACATTCACCTGTTAATCTTCTCTCGACCTTCGGACTTGCAAACATGACGTCAGCTGAAATTTAACCAACCATAAAACACTGTTTTCCCTAGATTAAACCAGAACAGGATGAAGCTGGAGAAACTTGGTGCCGTCATAAATTTCGTGACTTCTATGCCAACGCGGATTGGCAATTTGTATGCACTGTGGCATTTACACAGGCTGGGTGCGTGCAACGGCAGTCGGCAGCTGGGCTATCTGAGGAGATGCTAAAATCTTGCAGAGAGAGAGAGAGAGAGAGAGAGAGAGAGAGAGAAAGAGAGATCAGAAAGCAAGATACGCAGCTGTTTAATCGCAAAGCTCCTGGTGGATCCAAAAGCAGCGCTTACGATCCCGCTACGGGCGACTAGGCCTCCAGCTCTACGTCGCGTAGAGTCCGCTGCGGTTTACTTAGTTGACCCATCTCACTGTTCGTGTAAGAGTCCGTGACGGAACTAACCTCTCACCGTCTACTTCCATCTGTCCCATGTCCCTCAAACTCCCCCCCCCCCACACACGGCTGACTATCGTTCCATGTCGTGTCGTTTCAATCACGGTTGACGAGTTTTCGTTGCAATCACAACTCACACATCGTTTACACCAAAGCCGTTTGATTGCCCCGTAGGTGGGGGATGTTGTCGAGCCGTTCACAGCTGAACAAGAGGTCACGGAATTTATGACGTCATTGAAAGCTGCCTGCTTCATCCCCCTGTTCTGCCCGGATTAGCCCAATCTCCGATGCGTCGGGGGCATCAGAAAGTAGGCACAAAAATGGAAGAAAACAAAGTTTAATAGAAGTCCGTTTAAGGATGTATAAGGCTTCTGCAAAAGGCATATTTTATTGTTGAATTTATGGACTGGTAACAAATCGTCATCTGCTGAATGGAAGAGGGGAAAGGGCAGTAGAGTTAGCAGGCTGGGCTGGTGAGGGGAGTTGGGATTACTGCTTTTGGCGGAGGAAATTTCTTCCTTTACCCCTCTGACGTTCGGCAAGTCCATGGGTTACCGGACAGTGGTTAAGTAGAGTGACTTTTAGGAGAAATTGCTTTCTGGAGGACCTGAATTCAAAAAGGCTCGTCTCCATGCAACCCTGTGGTCTAGGTCCTACTGGTTCTATATGTCTACCAGACGGCGGTGAATCCATATTTGAAAGCCCTTCGTGCCTGTTCATACGTCAATGTGTGTCTACTAAACAACAGCAGTGATTGCCTGCCCTACAAAGTGAGTACAAATTTCTCAGTATGAAAACCTGATCCTAAAATCGGAAGGAATATTAATGTATCCTTCGACAACCTAATTTTTCGTCACTCTGCGGGTAAGTATCTTACGGGGGAATAGAAGGTTTCCCCTCCGGACGTCATTGGCCCTCGGCAAGTCCAGACAGATCGCACAGAAGATAGGTCTCCGGACTTCAGAAAACTCGGCAAATTGATGGCTCCCCGTATAGTGGTTGCAGGGAACGGCTCGGTAGCAGGATGGTTTCCTGTGGTTTTCGCAAGTAAGAGCGGAAGTCTTCGTCCACACCGCCGGCATGGCAGTCCATGGTACCAAGACTGCGCTGAATAAGGTCTTACTGGATGGCGAACAGTACTTGGTATGCCTCAATACCGCCACGGCGTGTGACCTTCATGCCGGCAGTCAATTTGCCGGCTCGGTGCCTAGTCACGCCTGGAGGCAACCCAGTTGCATGTCCTGCGGTCGTTCATTCCTCAGACCCAAGAGCCAGCCTGCCTATTTCACAACAGGATTTTGCTGAGAACCGTTCCTCTTAGCTGCCGCTCGTAGACTCATCGGTTGGACCGCAACATGACTAGCTAACAGGCCCCACCTCCTGCCGGGGGTTTTCTGCACCTCTCGAAATAAGGGGACTAGAAATCCTAATACAGCATAACAGGCACTCCAACCGAATGGAATACTGTCATACAGCTTGATGGGATGTTATGGCAAGCGAAATGAAAGTATGGGTAATTCTTCAGTGAAAAAAAGAGACAGCTTTGTCTATGAACACATGAAGGTGAATTCCAGGAAGAATAATGGGTTTCTGGAGTAAGAATTTTATTCGTCTTACGTTTCCCGCCCACCGTCGAGACAGTCATCGGGAGTATTCCCTCGCCGCCGGTCGGGTGGTGGCCACTAGGGAATATCTCGACGCCTGTCTATCCAGGCATATAATCTATCATGACGGACGAAGAGAACTACCAGTTGGCCTTCCCGACGTCTTCGCCTGTTGAACAGGTGGCCTACTGACCGTAGTGTCATGGAAAACGAAATATACGACGCGAGTGTTGAGTTCTTTACCGGATTGGACGCGGGTGCGGGTGAGAAAATCGCATCAGAGAAACAGGAAGATTACTCCGCACGCGAATGACCGAACACCCACTGGCTGTGGAGGAGACTGGCGCAAACTCACAGGTCAGCATTCACTCGATGGGCAGAAGTACTTGCGAGAGATGACGCTCGCGTGATGAGTATCCTGTCCGCAATCCACCAATAAAGGCATTCATTTCTCTGCTCCCAATCGAGAGCTCAGACTCAGGATGGTCAGTCACTCAGGTGAACACTGCATACCGTGACAATAGGGGTGAGCCGAATTTTCATCAAAACGGATGATGAAGTGGCAGACTATAGTAGTTCCGATCTGTACAATTAAGAAAGTATTGCTGTTTCCCATTTAAGTAGGTATATGGTAGCGCGGGAACTCCATCCAGCGCGTACCGCTGTGCCATTGCGTCTGTTATCCTTATCTGTTGCTGTATCTGATGATGCGTTCTAGGACAAGTCTGAAAGGTCGGGCGAATGCAAATTCCTGTTCAAAAGGCCCACTCTATTTCTCTGGTAGTTTAATTTCAGAAACCCCTAATTTAAAGCTAGGCATGACAGGCGGGGTACCTTTCTAAGCTTTTGTAACGTGCTTAGACTTGGAAATGGCGAATAATGCGCCGCAGATCGAAGTGTCATATTTGGAGAAATTTCCACGTGTCACTGATATGGGCCGTTCCGGCAACCTTTGTGGCACTGCAATCAGAGCGAGCTCGAACATTTCAGTCTGCTGGACCGACATGTAGGCAACAACATCCCGAGCATGACGAATAATTCCTTCCAGATCGCAGTGCTATGTTCAGAGAAATCCTCACCTGTCATTGATATGAGGCGTTCTGGCAACCTAGGTGACACCGCAACCAAAGCGAGCCAGAGGGGCTTTGTACCGCCGGAGAGCCTTTTAAAGTTTGCTAGCAATAACTCCAATGTGTCAGCCTGCTTGACCGACGTGTAGGCGAGAAAATCCCAGGCATGAGATAGGGTAAACAGTCTCGTCCTTCATCCAGTCTCCTGGATTAAGGCTATTAACTTCATACAATGCTGCTGGCATTGGGGGCGGGAGGGACGCTGGTCTGCGTGCAGTGCGGGTGTCAACAATGTTTATTCATTGTGGCACGACTTCAGGCGTCCATTTTGCTCTAGGCGGATTGGAACATATCTGGAGCGTGTCTCTGCTCGTCGACCGGAGTCGTGGTACCTTTTAAGAATGTGTGGTACAGTTTCCTACGAAACACATTTCGAATTGAATGGGTGATAAGGGTAGCCTGGTTCGCTAATGAACAGTTCTTCGACGTCGCAAAAGTCGAAGTCTGCGTGGAAGCGTACTAAGTCATGGTTCCGTGTGTGAGCGTCAGTGTGCTCGCTTTTTATATCGGCACTGAAGCACATTGTACAAAGGTTCGCCCACCCAGAACTGGGAAACAATCACACAGGCCACTTCGTGAGCGCACTTTACTGACAAGAAACTGTTTAGCATCCGATGAAACTATAGCGAACGAGGTCAAACTTGCGGGCTAACTATCGGAGCGGTATCCTCATCTGACTGTTGCAGAACTCGTTCAGCGAGAAGATCTGAAATTGATGACCTTATTTGTGATCTGTTTGTTAGTTCATACCACTGAGTGTTAAAGTCTCGGCAGGCTTTGCTGAAACCGAAACGAGCAGACAACTGACATGGTAAGTCGAAATGTCAACTAATTCATTCATGGCACCTCGAGATACACATTAACAGCCAGGATCAAACAAAGAGTAAACTCATTGGAACCTCCCGTTAGGTCTCGAATCATTACCATAAATTTAAAAAAAATGTAGTTCAGCGTCGGAGTAACCGCGCTGAAAATGTGGAGAGCGGAATCAGGGCTGTCATGATGCATGTACCTCCTTTGCCGATGAAATGCACTGATGTGCTAGGGGTGACCTTGCGAACCTGAGGCTTTCGGTTTCCAGCCGAATCCATGACACAAAAAGTACGGGTGGTGATATCTATCGTGGCTGCTTTGGACTTTAAGAGACCAATACGACCATGAGGCACAGTTCCGAATAGGAATAGAACAAGTAGGAGGCCAATTGGGAGAATCTTGTATTCTACGCAGAACAGAAGAGGTTGGTGGTAGTGGGCAGTCGGACGAGGGCACGTCCGACGTCGCGAGAGGGGCGTCCGCGACTGTGAGGCAGTGGGACAGTCGTCCTGCACCTCTACCGAGGCCATGTCTGAATCAGCATCGAAGATGCTTGGCCAGCTTCGACAGCGGGCATTGGCCGAGAAGCCGGCTGCAACTGGTGCGCACGTACGAGTAGTCGTGAGAGGCTCAGCGGTGTTGGGTCACTACCTATCCGCGTTGTATATTGCAGGTATTGGCCCTTAAAACGGACCGCGCAGTAGAGGCCCTGGACCAATACAGTTGCTAAATCGGAGTCCGACAGGCTTTATTGGGTATGCGTGCCCATAAAATGCCAGCACTGGGGGATATGGTGGCACGCCCGATTGCAGGCTCCCGCCTCACAAGTCGTGATCCCCGCAGGTCCCTTTTCGTTCATGTATAAAATCCTGATCGGTGTACATTCTGGACCAAGAGGTGTGGTGGTACGCCAAGGCGCAATTTTCGCCGCGCCAGCCACTTGCGTCGGTAACGGTAGGGAGAAGGACTCCAAGTAACTGTTGCATACAAAAAAAACCTCATCAGGGAATATCGACAAAAACAAGGGAGACTGGAACGTCCAATTCTGGCCAGCCATTTCCACTCTCAGGTTTAGACAAGTTGAGATTCTTACCGCAGTCCAACGATCCGCTATTGTGCTGCGGGACCGCCGTTTTGTCTTTTACGATCAGGAACGAGTATGTCGATCGTTAGATGCCCTTCACCATCGTTTTTATTGCATTCTTGGAGTTAAAGCTAACACAAACCCATCATTACCTTTTGGACTGTTTTCCGATTATGTCTTCGAAACAAATGACTGGACTTAAACACGCAATTATCCAGTTTGAATTCAGATTTTGTGGCATGAAAGTCGAATACTAATAAGTCAGTTAATTCCGTAGTTAACAAAACGGGTCATATCCTTTGATAACATATACTATGCACAGTGCGCTTAAGTCTATCACGGCGCGCTAAGGGTCGAAGATTAAAAGGTTGCCAACTAACGGGATGTATCGGTTCTTCTCAGAAATTAGTGCCAGGTTTCAATGGCCCCTCCTTAGCCTGACCCCCCTAATGTATGCCGGTGGATGTGTAGTAGGCAGCAGGTCGTGTAAGGCACGCGTAGACGGACTGCCAGTTTTGCCAATCATTTTGCCCGAGCCAATCTCCGGTCTTCTCGCCTTTGCCCTGAAATCGGAGCGGGGCGGGTGCATGTGTGGAGGGAATGAGAGAGTGCGGTAGATGCTGCGCGTGTCCACTTCACCGAAAAGAAGTTCTCGCAAAAGTCACTACCTTGGTGGGCCAGTAGTGAATGCCGTCAACTGCGACGGTCGAACTGCGTTGATGCTTTGTACTTTTAAGGATTTTTGAGACGGCGGTGTCATGTGTCGTGCGTCCTACTGTTCTCAGGCGCATTAGCGTCACTCGCAAATTGTGCAATGTGATCCAGATCCGCATAAATATCATGAGAGCACGTGAAGGTCACGTTATGCCAACGCGAAAGCAAATGATTTAGAAACAGTACGCAACACGTATTGCACCTAATACTGGCCGCGTGGTAGATGTGCCGTAAAAACACGGGGCCAGATCGGAGTTCGGCAGGCATTATCGGCAATGCTCACCCATAACAAGTGGCAGCATTCGGGGTACAGTGGCAGACCCAGTTGCAAGCGCACACCGCCCCCAATGGGGTCCTTGGCATCGCCCATATTTTGTCTAACAGTATCAAATCCTAGTCAGTATCCATTTTGAACCGGGGAGTGTGCTGGCACACCTGAATGCGGGTTCTCGCCGTGCCAGCCACCTGGGTCCTCTACCGTCCCCGGTCTTCTTGATTCTTTCTTGACACCGGACCAGATGGGGAGGGGAGAGTGCGATAGGCGCTGTGCAAGTCCCCTGCCACTTTAAACTAATGCAGGCGCAAGTTACCGTCTCTGCACCCACCCTGCCGTGGAGCACACGGGAGGAATCGTCGACAACATCGGTCGAACTATCGTATGCAACACCTAGCTGGGAAACTCCGAAGAGAGGTGAAGATGTAAGAAGTGCCTCAAAATACGTAAACTTTTTTGATCGGAATGCTCCCCTTAATTGTAGGAAGTCCCATTACATTAGCATAAGTGCAGAAAACCCACTGGAAAGAACACATGCTGCGTAAGTGGTCTTTTTTTCGATGGGAAGTTTTAGATGTGACTGGAAGGATTAGCAATAAAATATCAAACATGGGATTATGCTCCCTACTAACCAGTTCTGCAACCTCATCTATGTCGTCTCTTTCTGTCAAAAGCGTGTCATATATTTCGTTGGGTGTTTCACCGGTTTCGATACATATATTTATAATGGTAGGGGTCGCTCGCCGATCGTTCTTACGGAACAAACTCATCCCACACTTCGGGCTTGGGTATGACTGGCTAACGACGACTAGTAAGCCAGAAATGGCCATTCCATTCTCCCATGTCTTTGTCGGTAAAAACATACTGCCTATATCATGCGCCGCTGTGCGGCTGCTGATTGGGCTCGAGAGATAGCCCGTAAGGCACAACGGAACGAGTGAGTTCCGTAAGAACGATCGGTGAGCCCCCCCACCATTGTATATTCCCGGTCGGAAACCGACAGGGAAACGGGCTCGTGGCCCAGTGGTTAGAGGCGTGGCCTTCTAACTAACAGGTCGCGAGTCCGAGCCTCGGGTGTTCCACACTTTGCGGTTGGGTATGACTGGCTGACGACGGCTAATAAGCCAGAAATGGCCATTCCAGTCGCCCTTGTCCTTGTCGGTACTAACATACTACCTACATGTTTTTATGTTTGCTGCTTGTGACAGCATCTTTTACTGAATAAGGATGCGAGCCCTATTCCGGATTGGGTCTGCCAAGACGAATTGTGTGATTACTGACGCGAAGAAGGAGACATGATCGCTGAGATAAGAGCTTTATTCGCCCGACGTTTCGGATTCCTGCTCAGACCCATGATCAGAGACAATAGCAGATACGGGTGGTTCATGCACTGGGGACTGCAGTATTTAGAGAATGCAGTCGTCATGCTACCGCAAACCTATGAATATTCACGGCTCCCTCCCCCCTTCATCAGGGGTCGTTGCACTTGGTGTGATGACTGTTTGATGGCCGACATTCGTGTCGTTAATTGCTGAAATTTCATTACGGGTTTTAGATGCTGGTGTGATGATTGCTCGACCATCTGACTCACCGATCCTGGCGTTGGGAACAGTGTTCACCTGTGCGCTTCCCGCGTGGCCAATTACTCCGCCTAACGATCGCTTCTACGTCTTATTAACTAGTTTCTTGCACTCGCATCTTCGCCTGTATCGGCAGCTTCTTATTATGTTTGCTACAAGTGACATCTTTTACTGATTAAGGTTATCGAGGAAGTAGCGCACAAGCTGGCAACAATTCTTGATGAAGGGGAGAGTGGTTAATTATCATGGGCATGCGGTAGCATAGCGACTGCATCCTATAAATACTGCAACTTCCTGTGCACGAATCACCCGTTTCTGTCGCACTCTCTGATGATGGGTTCAAGTGAGAATCCGCAACGTTAGGCGAATAAAGTCCTTGTTCCAGCGAGCGCTTCTACTTATTATTAACTAGTTCCTGGAACTCGCATCTTCCCTTGTATCGGCAATTTATTATGTTTGCTGCTCGTGGAAACATCTTTTACTGATTAAGGATGCGAGCCCCATCCCGGAATGGGGCTTATAAGACCAATTGGGTGATCACTGACGCGTTGAGGTCACTGGCCCGGACCTAGAGACCGCCGCTTACCGTCGTTCTGGCCTTCAGTGTGCAAACGGTCTGGAATGCCGTCACTGACCTCAAGGGCACATTTAACTATAGAACGACGGGAATCGCCAATCGAGGGAGTTGAATTCAAAAACCGCACGCCAGTCGGGTCAGTTGAGCGTTCTCTAAGCTCTGCTAGCACTTTCCTCGGCTATGTCTTGACCCACAGTTTCTGGTTCTGGATTAGGATTGTGTGCAGGGCTTGCTAGATGATGGGCTCGCGTATCGAACTTGCGGCACTCTTCCACAATGACCTGTCCCATTAGATGCCGTGAATGAGTCAGGGTTTGAAACGCGCAATCACTGTATGCTGGTGATCGCCAGACGTTTGAATTCTCTGGCTGGGGCCATCAACTGTTCTGTGACAATAAGTTTTCCCTGGAACCAGCTTCATTCAGATGACAGTAGTTGTCATTCACGTAGTTTGCCTCTGCTTTCCAATTTTACGGAAGAATCGGTAAAAATAAGGGGGGCTGTGACGAGCATTTCGAACATATTAGACATCGTCAGCTAGCCACACCCAAACCCAGATTTGCATGACCTACGATTCGGACCCGGCCCCCTTTGGCAGGCATGCACTGAGTAGTCCAGCGTCCTCTCATTGACCCAGGAGCCCGTTGGCCTGTCGGTTTTTGATCGGTAATATGGACTACTGTGGGAGGGTTGTCCACCGATACGTTTACGGAATATGCCCTCCCCTTTGCTCCATGGACCCCAAACCAGAGGCTTCATAGGCATTTGCATAGCGACTGGTAGTATATACTGTAACGGCGGATGCCGACAACGAAAAGGGGGCCGGGGTGGTCATTTATTACTTATTAGCTGTCAGGCAGTAATACTTGACCTCAGGTTCTGTGGGATCTAGGATTCAAACCCGGACTACTTGGTTATTGAGCGTTAATTAGTTTAACGATTTACCACTGGGCGACAGGCACAATATCCTGTCGGCTTTGATAGGGAACCTTAACAATTGATGGAGGGTTGTTCACCGATAGATTTTCGGAACCCACTCTTCCCGATGCGCCTTGGTGTTCCATTCCGAGAGGCCCCCAGGCAGACATATCGCAACGAGTAATGATGCAGGAGTGCCGATAAAGAGTCGTTGTCAGCCAACCATATCTAATCCCCGGTTCTGAGAACCTGGGATTCGAACCAAGACCATCAGATCACTGGGTAGTAAGTCGAACGCTCCCCCATTAACCTACGGGCCCATTATCCTGCAGGTTGTTGCGGACGTCTGGAGATTGCGCGTCGATCGCGTCGGGTTTTGTCACCAATTTTTTGTGGTTAAGCGGTGAGAGTGTGTTTTCTGTACTCAGAGCGCTACTATCGTCAGGCCAAATCCCATGTTTGAAGGAGAAGACGGAAGGCACCAGAATGAGGGGTTTATTTTACACAGAACCGGGAGTTGTCCTCTCAGGCGGCAGTGGCCACTGGCGAAGCCAGGACTGGTGTTGTCTGCGTCCAATCATACCTGAGAGTCCCTGAGACAGTGGTGGCAGCCGTTTTTGTAGGCTTGTGGGCCAAACACAAGTGGTGTCCAGTCGGTGTGTGCTGCATTTGCCGGGGGGTGCTGTCCCAGTGGCTTAGCTCACGGTTGCAGGGGGGAGGTGCGTTCAAGTGGCCGCATGGGCAGCTGCGGCAGTGCGGACGCAGGTATGCTCGGGCTGTCGGTCGTGTGACTTCAGGTCAGCGCGTTTGGAGCGACTCGCTGCAAAGGGGTGAATGACCTTGAGACAGCGAGGTCTTGAAAAATGACGTCAGACCGGTCATGATGGCTGCCCGCTACAAGGTTTCGATTTGGAATAATGACTATCTTTGACGTTTCGTTCAAGGAGCTGGTTGTGCCCCGAAGTCCAATCTAAGGCCCTGAAGATGTTTGAACCTAGGTTTGGGACGTGGCTGACCGATTATGACTAACAAACCAGTAGTGGTATGTTATTACCGACAAAGACAAGGGAGACCGGAATGGCCATTTCTGGCTTATTAGCCGTTGTTAGCCAGTCATACCCAACCCCGAAGTGTGGAACACCCGAGGCTCGAACTCGCGACCTGTTATTTAGAAGTCCGGTAGTAGTGGTCTACCCATTCCCCCTTATCCTTATCGCTATTTACTCCTGAATCAGTACAAAGGACTTTGTGATTGCCTGCAAAGGCTCGGGACTGAGCTCTAAAATGCAACAGAACGAGCATGTTCTGCACTGCAACCACGTCGACTAAACACGCATTGAATATAGCAGGTACTGTCTTAGGTACTCGGGGGTTTGCATGTGTCGACTGTTTTCCCTCAGACTTCAAAGTCTGTCCCCCAGCCTTCAGTATACTGGGACAGCCTGTAAAATGCACTTTTTTACAACCATCGCCATGACTTTCATCGTCTTGCATAAGCTTCGCCTTCTGATTCAGACTTCCGGCCACACTCTCGATCAGATCAAGAGCCGGGGCAGTCTGGAGGTTCCTGCTGCAACTCGTCGCGACGGAGCCCTCCTACGATGACACAATAACGTTCTATTCGCAGGGCCTCGGCCGTCCGGTTCACGTGAATGTTATGCTGAACAGCAAGAGCTCGTAAGTTTGTGATGAGTACTATCTTTCAGATTTTATATATTTTGAGTTGTTTTTGCTTTAGACAACTCGAGGGACACCAGCGCATGAGGAGGACGTGTACAAAACCGCTGACGGATATAGGCCTTCATGCAGAGCTAGAAGTGTGTACGGGCCATTGGCTGAGATCGTATGGGAGCCTGTTCTCGTCAACTGGTAATTATACGCGGGTAAACCAAAGCGCTGTATGTGTCATCAAAAAACCAAAGTGATATCCAATAGAACAAGGACGATTTTAAGCAGCTAACCGCGGGTGCTGTAGATGTGCGAGCGCAGCCTGTAGATTGACGTTCTGGTTGCAATAAAGAATTCACTTAAGGAATTTATGGTGCCCATTTATAGTGGTGGACATACACCTTCAGGCAGAGCTAGAAGTGCGCACAGGCCTTTGGCTGAGATCGTATTGGAACCTGTTCTGGTCAGACGGTTATTGTACACGAGAAAACCAAAGCACTGTATGTGCCGCCAAAAACCTAAGCGATATCCAATAGGATGGTTTTAAGCAGCTCACCGCGGATGCTGCCGATGTGTGATTGCGGCCTGGAGACGTACCTACTGACTGCAACGTAGAATTCACCTAAGGAATCAAGTTCGCGCATTAATTTCCTCGGAAATTAAACAAGGCAAGTTAAAACTGGAATTCATATGCCAGAAAACACACGGGGAAAGCTGGGGGACCCACTGACGAGCCGAACCCCTCGCAGCTGCGTCAGGCAGCGGCATAAGGTCGGCGAAACACGCGTGTCTGGGCTTTTAGCTAATACCCGTGTTGTTAGTACGATAAATCATTGCACAGGAATATATAGTGCCCATTTATGGTGAAGGTGGCACGGGGTGTACAAGAACAGTCAGCTTATTAGAAACAATCGTCCAAGAGCGGATAAAATAATCTGCATATTAACATCGCAATGAATGGTGATCTAAGTGATCACGGATTAAGGCAGTTCGCGAACAACAACTTCCTAAGTTAGCAAACTATATGGAGAGAGGACAGAATTACCTGAATACTGTACAGTGCCGACAATGACTTATGATGAAGAAATTGAACTGATCGAAATCAGAATTGACTGAAACCTTTTTAGGAACCGAATACGCACTACATATATTTGACAGTCGCAACAGGACTCTTTGTGAGGAAATTGAATGATCTTCATTTACTCGAGCCCCCAAGCAAATAAGGTGACTGGTACAATGCAGGCGCTCGGCCGCAGCTCCCGGGGCTTAGATCGGGGTTATTGGGGCGAGACTCCCTACCAACCACCGTCCCCGACACCATACCCGGTTTTTCAGACAGGAACTGGATGAGGACAGTGAGGTCGAGGTCATGCATTCCCTCCAATTAAATCCCTGTGTGTGTGTGTGGATCAAACAGCTCCGCTTCCTTGGCCGTGGGAACTGCCAACCGGCGGAATGCCTAGTTTCTTGATCTGAGTCAGGCTTCTCGAGGCAGCGCTGGAAGCACATTCGAGTATGAAGTCAGATTTTGGCGACATCGTCAGTAAGCAAAGCATCGGCAGAGGGCTTCTGTTCGAGCACTGAATCCAACCTCACCGTCCGTAGTCTGGCCATGTCTTGTCACTGGACTGTGAGAGGGAATCCGAGAGAGGGATAGGAATGGGCCTACGGGAATTCAGCGTCCACCCTCCCTCTCTCACTTATCCCGACAATGACAGATCCTTGAGAGTATCTCAGCCCGATGCTGTCAGTCGTGTGGTTTTCAGTTCCCAAGGCGACAAAACCGGTCCCTTACCGTGTCTTCAATAACTACTTGTAATCTGCAAATATATGCTGCCCAATAACGGTTTTATGAGGAAACAAGACCCGAAATGCAAACGCGCAATTTTCAAACCCTTTGCAACTCCTAAGTGAGTTCTCTTCAGGCCTGTACATTAATATAGCTATTGAAGTAATGAATTAAAAGATACGGGCAAGTAGATAAATAAGCTGTAGCTCGGGTTTAGGGGGGCAGGGGGAGAGTGAAACACCACAATTCCAGTCAGCGCCAGGGAGAAGGTGGGTCCCGGCGAAAGTAATTACATGCGGGTGGCTGGCTTGGTGGCTTTGAACAATGGCAACTGTGGGACCTGTAAGAAGTCCCTCTGTGCGCATAGGACCGGTCCGCGTAGCCTGATTGCAGCCGCCTCTGCCGTAGCGAACAAGCGCTGCCCAGGTAGTTTTGGATAGCTTGATGGGACCTTGTAAATCACTCGGAAGGCCTCTCTGGCGCCTACACAGTGGTCTGTATCTACCCTGTGCGCGAAGATCGAGCTGTTGATGTTCTTTATTTGACCCTTTCCTAACCATGCTGGAAGATGTTCTTGGTGCATCCCCTTGAAATTGGACCCTGATGAAGAGCCTTTTCTTTCTTGCCGACGGAACGTCTATCGTAAGAAAATATGGTCCGGACATTACACCTATTTTCGGAGTTTTGTACCGCTAAACGTTAAACGTCATTTAGTCCTCTCTTCGACAGAAAGAGTAAGAAGAATTTGCTCAGCTGATAGCGTTGAGAAAAAGCTTAAAATCATCGAAAGCCTTTTTCGCCAGAACGGGTATCCTGATCGATTAATTGTTAAGAACATGGCCGAAAGACCACAAAAGACCCCGATACTGACGGCAGGAAAGAAAAGGCTCTTCATCAGGGTCCAATTTCAAGGGGATGCACCAAGTGAACCTTTAAGAAGACGCCTAACTTAGGCTGTATCAGACCTTTCCAGCAGCTGACACCCGTGTACTGTTCTCCACCAGTCCCATCCTATGCGGAGAGGGCAAGGACAAACTACCAGCTCCGACCACCTCTATGTGCATTTACTCCTTCACCTGCTCCTGTGGGGCAGAATATACTGGTCGCACGAGTCGGCGTTTATCCAAAAGAATTAAAAGAATATCTTCCAGCATGGTTAGGAAAGGGTCAAATAAAGAACATCAACAGCTCGATCTTCGCGCACAGGGTAGATACAGACCACTGTGTAGGCGCCAGAGAGGCCTTCCGAGTGATTTACAAGGTCCCATCAAGCTATCCAAAACTACCTGGGCAGCGCTTGTTCGCTACGGCAGAGGCGGCTGCAATCAGGCTACGCGGACCGGTCCTATGCGCACAGAGGGACTTCTTACAGGTCCCACAGTTGCCATTGTTCAAAGCCACCAAGCCAGCCACCCGCATGTAATTACTTTCGCCGGGACCCACCTTCTCCCTGGCGCTGACTGGAATTGTGGTGTTTCACTCTCCCCCTGCCCCCCTAAACCCGAGCTACAGCTTATTTATCTACTTGCCCGTATCTTTTAATTCATTACTTCAATAGCTATATAAATGCAAATGCCTGAAGATAATTTATCGAAAGAAAACCTATGCTCGCCAAATTGCCTTTTGAATTTTACAATGGGAATTTTTACAACTCATAAATAAATGTTTGTTGATCGCCTTCAGAGAACCGGCTGACTTCATAGCCTTCCTCGATGACAACAGCGATGCCGACTTCCATCTGGAAACCACCTCCGGCACTTTGCCTCCAGCCTCGACGTCGCAACCGACCGTCGGTGAGGAAACTACCAATTTCACCGCTCTGCGTGTGATTTTCACTCCTAGCAGCTATGGAAAACAGAAGCTGGCCAGGCTGGTTGTTCAGGTGAGAGTCCCTTTTGTTCAGAGTCTAATGGCACGAACCAGACGACTGTTTTTCAGTAAAACTTTTGCGCTGATTTGGAGGGAACATTTGATCAAACCAGCATTGCTCGCTATTCATAAAAAATGCTAAAATATGGGTAAGATTTAGTAGAGAGAGTGGGAGAGAAGGGGGGGAGGAAGAGAAATAGCCAAAGAAGGGCAAGTTTATTTCGTTTCTAGTTGTAAACTAAAAACCTGTGGTTAAACTAACTGGATGAATTAAAAGATACGGGCAAGTAGATAAATAAGCTGTAGCTCGGGTTTAGGGGGGCAGGGGGAGAGTGAAACACCACAATTCCAGTCAGCACCAGGGAGAAGGTGGGTCCCGGCGAAAGTCTTCACAAGCGAAGACTTATGAAGTAGATAGACTGTTTTTGCTTGTGAGTCGCTGGCATCCAGCCATAGCCCACGTCCGCAACTCAACGAAGTAGATCCAGAACGCAGTCGACAGATTTTGGAGGAATGGAGATCAGACGAGCCAACCAGAGCAGAAATACTCGTACTGATGATAACAGGCCAGACTGACGCAGCTACCAGTCTGTAACCGGGTTGTTTATTCCATCTCCTTGGGGTGGTGCACTGTTGCAAACTTGCTAAGTCGCTGTGGGATCTTTGGAAATTGTGAGGCCTAAGGGGGTAAAGTTGCCAGTTTCTCTAACTTGGGAGCTCCGAATCCGACCCTAACGTGGCTTACATACAGTAGGTGGTCTGACTCATGAAATGTCAACCGAAATTCCGAAGTGCGTTTTCGTTTCGAAAAGTCTATTTAGTTAGGGTTGTAAAACTGATCGTCATGAAGCATACTTCTACAATAATTCACCTACCCTAGGATGCCAGCTTTCGAACGAACTTCCCTTTGGCTGCATGCAAAAACTATACTCTGTAAAAAAGGACTACTTTAGTAGCATGCATTTTCTCATTGATTTTCGATGCCCCTAAAAATTCAATTATATTTCACGGAAAACATGCACAAAAATATTCATTCTTTTGCACATTCGGTAGAAAATTACGTCTTCCAATTTTTAAGTGTAGAATTCGGTTTTCAAAAACTTTTTCAATTTCCGAATAATTTTGAACCTGACTCGGCATCACACTTACATTCAGGGTTTCCAAACTACAAACCGTCTATTTTCCGCGTACGGCAAACCATAAATTTCTCTACGGTATTAAGAGGAGACTACGTAAGGTTAATAAAATTTAGCAGTGGATTTGAGCCTGATTGTAAACTTTGCAAACAGCCCTAGTAAATGTAGAGACACGATGTTTTATGAACGGGCATTTCACGGTATTAAAAAATCTCACAATTAGAAACTTTCCTAAAACCGACTTATACCCTTTCTTCGAGCATAAAATTGGTCGGAGACGTAATCGTCTACCGAATGAGTAAAAGAATGAATATTTTTATGCATGTTTTCTGTGAAATATAATTGAATTTTTATGGGCATCTAAAAACAATGAGAAAAACGCATGCTATTAAGGTAGTCCTTTTTTTACAGAGTATAGTTTCTGGATGTAGCCGAAAAGAAGTTCGTTCGAAAGCTGGCATCCTGGGGTAGCTGAATCATTGTAGAAGAATGCTTCATGACGATCAGTTTTACAACCCTAACTAAATAGTCTTTTCGAAACGAAAACGCATTTCGGAATTTCGGTTGACATTTCATGAGTTATCTCACCTACTGTACTGGGGAAGTATTGATAGAACCTCGGTTTTCGTGCGCTGCTAACTAATAAGTGTAGCCTCACCTGTGATTCATGTGCTCTGCGCGTAATTTCACATGCCTGTATCCGGTCGGGTGTGCTGACTGGAGAGGCTACAAGTGGACACAAAACGGAATTCCTTTGCTCTGACTAGTGTTCACCCACATCTGAGCTGGAGTTTGTTGAAGGACGCTCATGAGGAAGCCGTGAAAACATTAGATTGAACTTCGAGGTCTGAAGCAGAAGTCTTCACTCTGTTTCTCGAGAAGACTGATTATAGCTAATTTCTCCGCTCTCCACGAAAACGCAGCGCTACTGACCGATGGCATTAAATAGCATAGGCGGTTTCTTAGCCCGTCGTCGGTCGCCTCCCAAAAAACTTCCCACAAAACAGAAATAATGTGACGCCTTACATTTTTCTCATTGCAAATGTGGCGAGTTAAACGTCCTGACCCGATTCATTCTTATTTTCTGGCCTTTTTAGACCGCCGAAATGGAGTGGATTTACAAACTCGTCGGGGACCTGCCCCCATACAGTCCACCGCGGCCAGCACAACCTCGAACAGACATGGGCCTGAAGAGAAGACCGAGCCCGGCTCGCCCGCCTGCTACAAAGAGCCTGGATTCATGAATCGTCGATGCGGTTCCAATCGTGTCAATTTTAGCAAACACTTCTTTCTTTGTTTCGCATTGAAAGGTCTTTAGATACTTCCGGATTATTTCGGATAAAGATGAAGTCCAACAGGACTCAGAATCACATATTGTCTGCTCTTCGTGGGCGTAAAACGGACTTAAATTATACTGAAGCAGTGCACGCCAGCAAAATTTTTACCAGTTTTTTTAAGGACATGGCCACTTGTTAACATTTTCGACAGGCTTACATTATGCATGTTGTATGATTTGCCATAATGACAACACAGAAAGCAGAAAGGGAACAGGAAGCAGAAGGCACACAGGGAATGCTGGGGGACCCACTGACGGGTCGGATCCCTCGCAGCTGTGTCATCCAGCGGCAGAATATCGGCGAAACACGCGTGTATGGGCTTTTGGCTACTACCTGTGCTGTTAGTATGGTATCACCTTACCCTAAAGTATACTACTAGCTGCCTGTCGGCAGTTAATGAATATTACGCGGTTACCCGCTGTGGCTGATTGACCTCGGCCCAAATATTCATACATAAGAACTTTGGTCTGAGCCTATAGACCTTAAATATGCTGATATATTCCAAGTTCCGCAGCTAGTTTCAAAGGAAATTAAAAGCCAACAATGACAATATAGACACTAACTAAAAGCCCAGACAGGTGTTCCGTCGATAGTCTGTCGCTGGATGACACCGTTACGAAGTGTTCGGCTCATCAGTGAGTCCACCAGCGTTCCTCGTGAGCTTTCTAACAGATGCATCAGTGTTGAAATTTAGGCTTTTTAATCCCCTCAGCAATTAACGCATTAACGTGGAGCAACTCAATCAGGATGAATCTCTATAGGCATGGTCCGTAAATCGATAGGAATATCTGAGCCGAAATCCATCAGCTTCAACAGGATAATCGCCAACAGGCAACCAGTAGTATGCAAATGTTGCATGATTTACAAGATTTACAGCACAAAAGCTGGCTGAAAGCCCAGACACGTGTTTCGCCGAAATTCTGCCGCTGTCTGACATCTGCGGGGGGTTTGGTTCATCAAATAGTCTCGATTTAGCATCCTATTGCAGAGAGGCCCAGAGGTCCTTTTGCCATGGCCTCTGGAGACGAAATATTATGAACGCGGAACTAAACATGAGGGCGGAGATCAGTCGGGAAATTTGAGAGTGTTTTACTTGTGAACGGTGGTAGAGCGACAAGCAACATCTAATGTATTGGTCCACAGCTAGATCTGGTCGGTTCGTGCCCATTCTGTCTTGCGCGATATCGATCGCGTTCAGTAACATTTCGTCTTGTGGGTGAGCTGAGGGGAGAGAACTTGCACGCCAGCCCTCCCTCTATAGGACATCCTGTCAATCATCGATTTTTTGGTTTTGTGGCCTTGTCTGCGGGCGAGCACAAAGGTCACGCTCGCCTGTCGTGATACGACTAATCGGATTGAAATCAGCCAATGGCGCCTCGAGGACTGGGCCTTTTGGGGGATTTTCCGAGCGAGGGCAGCCCTACGGAGAGACCATGGGCGCGTTCCACAGTGAAGTTGCCTGCCGCGACAGAGGTGGGTGTGATGAGGTTTATTTTGGGAGGGGGGGGGGAGATGGCCTGATTATTAGATAGCCAAAGAGAAAGATTAGCAAATCATTTCACGCCCGACATTATGCGAGTCAACAAATGTGTCCGCCAACAGAGGAGGGATGGGGTGTAGCAATTTCCGTGTCCTCGTTACGCTCTTCAATTTACCTACTACAAAGTGTGGTCATAAAGCGGGAAACTGATGTATGGGGTGTAGGTAAAACGATTAGAAATGTGGGCTTCTCCCTACGGCATTTTTCTTATCCCCGTCGTCAGGGTCTGTACTTAAAGTAGCTCACCTGTCTCATGAAATATTAACCTAAAGTCTGAAATGTGTTTTTGATCAGGAAGGATTTCTTTAAGTGGAATTGTGGTATTGGGCATCTTACAGTATAATCCAAGAATATTTCAGTCACGACAGGATGTCGGTTTTTCAGTAAGTTTTGATACGGTCGCCTGTGAAAACCACACTCGAAGCAAAATTATTACTTACGAAATATGAATTTTTTACAGTGAGTGCTGGTGTCCTCTTAAATTCAAATTTATCTTCAAGAAATGATGCACATGCACACATTTTCCTGTATTCATTTGCCAGCAAATAAACGTTTTCTGCTAATTTTATAGCAAAACAAAACATGTCCTCAAGTTTTCAAAAACATTTTTTAAATTTCCGGATAACATGGAAAACAGCCAGCAGTTACACTTGAGCATAGGGTTTCCAAACGAAATACTACATACATTCTGTGTAAAGAAAGTCACAAATTTGGTAATTGTAGGTTGTGGGATCCCACGTAGCTAGCGATTCCAGCATGTGCACGAAAATTCAGTGTGACTGTAAACATCACTTATTATTCACAATTTCCACTGGTTGAAATTTCCACGTATTCCTGACAAAATGTAAACTTGCCAGCAGCGGTTTATTCAATGTCCGTTATTTTTCGGAAATTGTTTTCTGTCTACTTTTTGATTACCGCGCTCACTTTCTTTGCCAAATGACAAAGTATGATAAGATTTTCGGCAGAAAAATATTTTCTGTGTCTTCTTGCTCTCCGTCTTGCGTGCTGCCCCACCCGTAAAGCCGTTCCTATCCCCATTCAACGTACGACACGGTTCACAGGCTAGTTCAAGTTAGTTGTAGGTCCTAAACCCTATGGTCGCCCTACATTCAAGGGCTGTAATCTTTAAATCCGGCCATAATGTTACAAGGGTAACCAAACAGGGTGCGCTCGTATACTGGGTCCCCACACCCTACCCCGGCCATACATGTTATCAAGAAGACGTCACATAAGGCGCATAAAATTTTGTTTGGAGCGTGAATCGTGTTGTGTACAGCATTAGCGGCCCCCGAACGGGCAACGTGGTAGACGCGCTGGACCAACACAGGGGCCATATCAGATTCTGGTGGGCGTTATAGGAATGCACACCATAACAAATGTCAACATTTAGGGGTGCGGTGGCAGACCCAGTTGCCGGTTGACGTCGCGCACATTGGTACCCCCGTCGCCTCCCCCCAATTTTCGCTGCAGGTTTAAATCCTGATCAGTTGCTGTGTGGACCAGGGGTGTGGAGTGGAGCGCCAAGGTGCGACCTAAACCGTGCCATCCAAGTTCCCCACCATTTTAAACTAATTCACGAGCAAGTTATCGTCCCTGCTCTCACCGTGATGTGAAGCATACGGTGGACATAGTCGAAAACGGAGGTCGAACTGTCGTACAGCATTAATAAGCGGACAGATTTGATGGTGATTGATAAGGAATTGCAATCTTAAGAATCTCATAAATATACACTTTTAAGGACCTCTTTTTCTAAGTGTGAGCATGGTTTCCAAAAAATATTTGAATTTATAAGGACATCGAAAATAAATATGGAAAAGTAATACTACCTAAGTGACCACTTTTCTGCCGAGTGTAGGTTTTACAGGCGGTCACAAGGAAGCTCGCAAAATTCGCCATGCTGGTGTAACTGAAACATCTTGTTATCATGCTGCAAGATAATGAGTATTACTACCCCACCTAAGTAATTCTTTCGGATCTAAAACGAATTTCGGAATTTCAGTTTATATTCCGTGAATTAGGTGGGCTGCCGAATAATTCAAGCGGAGAGAATGGGAGAGAGTAAGTGACGTTGGTTACAACTTTGGGACTCCCCTTTGGGGTTAACGTACGTCTGGCCGATGATGGCTACTAACCTAAAATCGGCCGTTCCGAGGTCCACGGCGCTTCTTGACCATTAATCGCCAGTTTCTGTGAGGCATAATTCGTGAACAGTGTGTGCATCCACGAAAAACCTCTAATAGTTTGTAAATCACAGCCTAAACGCATCGACCAAAATACCCGATTAATAATGAACGATTTCCGGTTAAATTAAAACACAAGTAATGCAACTGATGCTAAATTGGTTAACAACAACAAATTTGCTTAGAAATGCGGACATTTTGAAGACAAAAATATTCGTGTTATAAGCGTAGGCCTAATGTGCCTAACTGCATAAAACCCGTTCAGCAAAAAATATGTAAATAAAGCAACGTAGGCAAAATAAAGTTTGAAGGACTTTTCTTTTATGATTTTCAAAATAAATCTCCTTCAATAATTATCGCAATAGGCAGTAATGCTGCTAGTTAACGCCTGATGCTTGTTTGAGCTTAAAAATGGTCCTATGAGAAGTCGGTGTAATGTTTTTCTGGCTTTGCATTGTCCGAGATGCGGGTGACCACTGTGGGGGGAGGATTTAGCACGGTTTCGCAGATTGGGGCGTCATGCCAGTAACCATTTTCCTAAGGGCACATGTGGACAGGCCAATCTGCGTCCCAAAACAAACCCTGGAAGTAGCGGTAGTATGGCGCTCACCAACCACGCTACGAAACTCACTCGTCCCGTTTTGCCCCGCCAGCAGCCGCGGAAATGGGTATAATATAATTACTGCCTACATAGCATTCTGTCCATATGATGCACCCTACTGACGGTCCGACCGTCGCATCCGACGATGTCCACCGTGTGCTCCACAGCAAGGTGAAGCAGGCACGGTTACTTGTGCGTGATTTAGTTTATAGTGAGAGTAGACCTTCGCACCATCCACCGCACTCTCCCTCCCTACTTCCCAACTGAGCCCGGCGTCAAGCCAGTTAAGAAGACCGGAGGCGGTGGAGGGCGCGGCCGGGCCCGCACCTTGGCATCCCACCCCACATCCCCTGGTCCATAAAACAATTGACCTGGATTTTAATCAACAACAACACCACGACGGGTCAGAAGGACAGGGATGACGGGGCAACCATGCTCACGACCTGTACACCCAGCGGGGGCGCACGCGCATCTATCGGCAGGGAATCAGGAGTCCGAGAACTGCCATCGTGCACCAGGCTGCGAGGGCGGTGGTTTGCTGATCCTGACATAACAGACGCCTACGGACCTTTAAGTTCGATTGCCTTACTACCGTTGTGAATACCCGATCGCAACCGACAAGACAACAAGCCAGTGGATAAGTGGTTGGGACCGTTGGTCTTTTAACCAACAGGTCGCTAGATCGGGTCCCGGGTGTTCCACATCTCGGGATCGAGTATGGCTGGCTGACGACGAGTAATGTGCCAGAAACAGCCATTCCAGTCCCCCTTGTCTCTTTCGGTAATACTATTCTGCCTGAAAGTAGTTTTTTTCGTTGCATTGTTCCGTGTTCGATCTATAAAGCAGGAAAAAGGGACTTAGTAACTTCTGTAAAGACAGAAACTGCACGGGGAGGCCCGCGGACACAGTCATTACAGTGAGTTACCGATCTCATGAAATGTTGGCCGAAATTCTGAAATGCGTTTTCGATTTGGAAGGGTTACTTAGGTGGGGTTCTAATATTGATTATTGCGCGGCATAATCCAGTAATATTTCGGACTCGAAAGAATGTCGGCTTTTGAATACACTCTTTTTCAATCTCCTGCAGATGCCACACTCAGTGAAAAATGACTACTTAAGTAGCATCCATTTTTCGCATTGATTTCCGATGGTTTTATAAATTCAAATATATTTTATCGAAAACGTGCACAAAAATATGCTTTCTTCTACTGATGTGGTAGTAAGTCACGTCGACTGTGGTAGAGCCAGGTCAAGACGTCGGGAGATGGGCATGGACGCTGTGGTTGACGAAATGGAACCGCAGTCTGTGGTTTCCACCGCCACATCAAAGTGATCTCAAGTCTTTTGTCAAAATTTACCGCCGCGGAGAGTGCATTAGAAGGAAACCGCTGTTATCCCCTCCTCCCCCCACCTCCCTCCGAGTACGAGCGACTTGCTTCATCAATTGACAACCTTCCAAGTCACGAATACGATGATTCACAGTGAGACTACAGGCTGCATAGGCCTCACGCGTTTCACCACTTGAAGGTGAAATGGGGTGCCACAGAGGTCGCCACGGCGTACAGCCCTCATCCAAGTCATCGCCAACTTTACAGCCGGCACCTGTGTTGGGATGGTCTAGCGAAAAAAATCTCAGTCGAGTCAGTTTTCCACTAACTGCGCCGTGAGCCAGGCAGGCACTGGCGCAACTATTCTGCTTGAACTGACTGCACCCGACTAAGGTGTCCACGGACAACTCGAGGCTACATTAAAAGCTGTGCTCAAAGCGCACTGCCCAGAAGCCTTCCAATGAGCTCAGACGCAAACAGCATATGCACGTAAGGATATGCCTGTGGTTGGAACACGTCTATGAGTTGACCCAGGGCATAACTCCTCCTCCGGACTGATCTGCTGTGTGCATTTTTTCCGCCACAGTTCCTTCACTGGACCCGTAGTCTCCGCTTCGACTTTTGAAAAGGGGAGACTTCCGCTCTAAATCGAAATCCTGAGTATGATGGTGGTTACGAATGACCATGGCAGGTCCCCATCTATTCACCATCGGACCGAAACCTTAACCGCACACCTCAGTCACATGACCTCGAAATGGCGCAGCTTAAGACTTTATTGCGGCCTCGAAATCTTGTCGACCTCTGGTCTGTCTGCATCTACCTCTTCGGGCGGCTGACTTTTGGTCATGTGATCCGTCGCCTCAGTCCGGCTGAATAAAACGTGCCTGTAGAGAAAGCTCCTGGCAGTAGTAACACGCCCCTGCAATGGAGCTACCGTCGGTGACAATGAAGTGGCATAAAGCGGCAAATACGAGTAGATAAGGATGGAGGGGGAAGAAAGACCACAGGACCCGTAAGTCTGTTTTCTCAGCGACCGAAAGCAAACACACTCCCACTGCTGGAGGACGCAGTGACACCGCGCCCTGCAGCATTTAGGGAACGGAGGGTGTGTCTCCCCAATGTACTTGATCTGGCAATACCATAGGGAGCTCAATAAAGGTGAGATGTTTTGTCTAGTCGCAGGACCACCCTAGGCCTCATAATCGCTTCAGGTCAGGATCGCCGATCCCCTAGAAGTCGGAGAAATCAGCGATGGCGCCGGACACTGCCAGCAAGACGCTTGGCGTCTTCATTCTCGGCTTCTAAGAGGTTGAATAATGGTTTACCTGGGGGACACCAGGAACTATTTAGTCACAATTGCCCATCGAATAGGGGCCTCAGTAGCGATCGTGTCTTGGAAACAGGAAGTCGCGGAAACCAAGTCTACCAGTTTCACGTTTCTTTATTCTCATGGGGGCAGACAATCAGTCAGGCGCTTCAAAGACAAGTAAATCCCTTCAGCGTAGGAAGACGATGCAGCGCAGTGGCGGTCTGTGCGTGAAGTAAGTAATGATAAGGGAGACTCGCAAAGCATCTGATTCACCCACTCTCTTCCAGCGCCAGTCAGAAAGGTCGGATATGGACGTGGGTACAGGGGCTGAGGAGACTGTAACCGTACCTAGCGTCCCACACGAGTGCTGGTTCTCAACTCCACGCGGCAAAGTCGGCCTCGTTGGTGTCTTTTCGAAGAAACTTGCCATAACGACAGCAGCAAGGTGACGGCGTTGCGATCCGAGCCCCAGTAGGAAAAAACCGAGAAATGTCGTCATTTGGCAACTTCCCACGCCCTGACTAATAACCTATCGTGCCAGTTTATAAGTCCGCTCGAAGGACCTAATCTCTAGCTCTCTGTTTCCTCCAGCCCGACGCAGGCCACACTAGCAATAAAACCAGAAGACGGCAGGTACAGCAAAAATCTATAATTACGAAGAAAAGGAGGTAGAGCAAAAGGGATATACAAGCTGGGACGCAAAGGCCAGTCATCAGGGTAGAAAGAAGTAATGCGTGAATTTTGGTTGGGGTCAGTGCTGCGACCATTTAATGCTCTTTATATCCACACCCTCCTCGTGCATCTCCCACAGTGGGCTGTAACGTCAAAGGAAAGGAGCGGTGAGCAGGTAATGGGGTAAGAGAGAAAATAGCGATGAGTGTAGGCTGGTTGAGGGACGGGGAAAGTGGCATACGCAACGGTGCATCTACATGTTAAATGAAGAAAGACACGCTTCAAAAGCAGGTAGATCGGTTAGCGTGTGACCGAATTCAAGTGTCGATCTCCCTCCATTTGTGACCGGGTGGTCTTCCGAGTAATGCATCACGGCAGCCGATTAAACACCCTCACGGGATGAGATGAATGTCTGAGGCGATCATTACTACAAATATCGCGGCGGAGAGGGGCGAAAGGGTGAGCAGACTGTGGCCGCCAGAGACAGGATGAGTATAATGAGACGGGCGGATAGAGGTCGGCGAGATTCTTAAAGAAGCGGGCTGATGGCAGCGATGATGGTATTAGTAATGATCAGTAGTAGTAGTAGTAGTAGTCGTAGTAGTGGTAGTAGTAGTAGTAGTAGTGGTAGTAGTAGTAGTCGTAGTAGTAGTCGTAGTAGTGGTAGTAGTAGTCGTAGTAGTTGTAGTGGTAGTA